>APFE030346749.1:140252-153602 GCA_000404065.3 Pinus taeda | reverse complement strand
ATATAAGCATGATGATGAAGAAAATCTAGCCTTAGAAAGTAAGGCAAGGAAAGGGAAATGGAAGGCTTCCCATTCCAAATCGAGTTCTTCCCATGGTGGGAAGAACATTGACAAATCTAAGGTAAGACGCTTTAATTGTCATGAGGTGGGACATTATGCAACTAATTTTCCATTAAAGAAATACAAGAAGGGATCCTCTAAAGGATCAGAAGGTGAGGCACTGGCCTCTCAATTCGAATTGGATTTTACCCTCATCGCATGCATGGTTTCATCGATGGTGGGTTGTGTTTAGTACCTAGACAGTGGAGCCTCATTCCACATGACTGGTGTTAAGAGTTTATTGAATACCTTAGAGGAGAAAGACCTCAAGATGTGCATAGAGATGGGCGATGGTGGAAAGTACCATGTTTCAAGTGAAGGTATGGTTGTTTTTCAGAGGGAGCATGGAGCTCCTCTCACCCTAACTGATGTAAAGTATGTGCCTAGACTGAAGAAGAACCTAATATCGGTCATGATGTTGGAGGACAAAGGCTACGATGTTGTCTTCAGTAAAGGAAAGGCATTCCTGAGACACATAGCCATGGTTCAGACCAAGAGGTAGATGACTTTGTTGCATTGATTTCTCAAGCAAAATTGGTGCAAAGCCAAGACATTGGTGAGCTATGGCATAGATGGTTGGGCCACTTGCATCATGGGGCCTTAAAGATAATGCAGCATATTTCTACTGGACTTCCCAAAGGTAAACCTGAGCAAGTGGACACATGCAAAGGTTGTACCTTGGGAAAGTACACCAAGTCTTCCTTTCATGATCGAGACAATCAAGTTGAAGCAATCTTGGAGCAAGTTCATGCAGATGTGTGTGGACCATTCTCGACAGCCTCCACCGTGAAACAAAGGTATTATGTGATTTTCATTGACGATTTTTCTCGTAAATGTTGGATCTATTTCATGCCGAAGAAGGATCAAACCTTCTCAAAGTTTTGTGAGTTCAAAGCTTTGGTTGAGAAAGAATCAGGGAAGAAGATCAGGGCCTTGAGAAGCAACAATGGTGGAGAGTATGTCTCTCAAGAGTTTAAGGACTTTTGTGCAACAGAAGGAATTAAATGGGACTTGACGGCACCTCATAACCCATAGCAAAATGGGGTGGCCGAGAGGAAGAACAGAACGATTGTGGGGGAAACTCGGGTGATGTTGCATGAACAAGGCCTAACACTTCATTTGTGGGTTGAGGCATGCAACATAGTGGTCTATTTGCAAAATAGAAGTCCACTTCATTTGGGATGAAGACACCAGAGGAAGCTTTCTCCGGGAAGAGACTAGATGTGGGTCACTTCAGGATCTTTGGCTCATCTGTATATTTCCATGTGACCAAGGATGCCCAAAAGAAACTTGAGTCATTTGGGGATACTTGTGGGGTACACTGATACACCCCACAATTATCGGGTGTACTTGCCTACCAGTCGAAGGACAGTGTTTCACATAGATCTTAATTTTGATGAGTAGAAGGCCATGTGAGTTTCCCTTGAGAGGGAGCTCCAACTACAGCCAGTGGAGGAACTTTTAGTTCCTAAGGAGGAGGAGCCTTATAATGATGCAAAGCAACTGCATGTAGAGGTTCCAAGAGTGGAGACATCCACTCAAGAAAAGTCTTCCAAATATGGGTGGAAGCGCACGATAGAAGCTAACATATTGTTGTCAAATGCGAGAGAGAATGTGGGAGAACCATCTTCTCAACACAAACAGAGGAGGTCACCTGATAGGTACACTGGATACATGGCCCTTATTGGGGAATGTGTTGAGACCAAGCCATCTTTCTTTGAGGAAGCAGTGCAACAGTCGATTTGGGTTGATGCTATGGTGGAGGAGTATGACTCCATAGTTCGAAACAATGTTTGGGATGTGGTTCCAAGACCGGAGAACAAGTCAGTTGTGAGTTCTCGATGGCTTTACAAGGTAAAGCAAGCTACTGATGGTAGTGTGGAGAAACATAAGGCAAGATTTGTTGCTCGTGGTTTCTCATAGGTCGAGGGGATCGACTATGATGAGACTTTTACTCCTGTATCAAGGTACTCACCTATCAGATCGATGTTGGCACTATCAGCACAGATGGGTTGGAAGATCCATTAGATGGATGTGAAGACTGCATTCCTCAATGGCAAGATTGAGGAAGAGGTGTACATAGAGCAGCCAGAAGGTTTTGAGACCTTCGATAGTGAGTCGCATGTGTGCCGACACAACAGAGCTTTGTACGGGCTAAAGCTAGCACCTTGTTCTTGGTACACCAGGATCGAAAACTACTTCATTGGGTTGGGCTTCACAAAGAGTGAAGAGGATACGAGCTTGTACCACATCATGGTGGAAGGTAAGCAGTTGATCATTGTTATTTATGTTGATTATCTAATATTGACAAGTGATGATCAATTGATCATGTCTTGCAAGGAGGACCTTGCAAGAGAGTTCGAGATGAAAGACATGGATCTCATGCACTACTTTCTAGGCATGGAAGTGTGGTAAAGGGATGGGGAAGTGTTTGTGTCTCAAGGCAAGTATGTCAATGAGATACTCAGGAGATTCCACATGGAGAAGTGCAAGCCCATGCAGACTCCTCTAGCAGGTAACTGGAGGAAGGAGGATGGTACTTCAGGAGAAGTAGTAGAGGCTACTATGTATCGGTAGCTTGTGGGTTCACTGATGTACTTAGTGAACACACGACCGGATTTGTGTTATGCGGTGAACCAGCTGAGTCAAGCTATGGTTCAGCCTACCAAGTTGTTTTGGAAGGCAGCGAAGCATGGTTTGAGATACCTCAGAGGCACATATTAGTATGGATTATGGTACAGACAGTCATAGGGAGTGAAGCTACAGGGCTTCACAGATGCAGATTGGGCGAGTCCATCAAATTAGAAGAGCACATCAGGAGGAATTTTCAACCTTGGTTCAACTGCAGTTTCTTGGTACAGCAGAAAATAGAGGTCAGTTGCACTCAGCTCAGCAGAGGCTGAATACATGGTTGCCAGTCAGGCAGCATGTGAGGTCATTTGGATGCGCAAAATTCTAGTTGGTTTGTTTGATCAGAGGATGGATCCAACTGTGATCTATTGTGATAATCAGATTTGTATGAAACTCTCTAAGAATCCAGTATTTCATGATAGGTCCAAGCATATCGACATTTGGTATCATCATCTCAGAGACTGTGTGGTGAGGAGGATCATGTTGTTGCAGTATATTTCAATCGAGGAGCAAGATGCTAACATTTTGATTAAGGCATTGTCAAAGTGTAAATTTGAGTTCCATAGAGATAGGATTGGGGTGGCAGTTAATCCCTTTCTTGTTGAGAAGTAGTGTTGAAAATAGCAACAAGAAATGCTAAAAATAGCATTTCGAAATATTCCAATTTTAATTTGTCCTTGAATTAAAAGTGAGAATTAAAATTCGAATTTAGTCTCACCAACTGTTTGAAAAAAAATTAATTAATTCATCTTGAGTTAATTAGTTGAAGGAATTCAAACATGAAGTCTTTGTGAAGTCATGCAACAGTTATCCCTTTGATTGAGGAAGTTATCCCTTAATTAAGGAGATAAGGATGAGTTGTATTTGAGTTGTAATTAGTTAGCTTAGTTAACTGAGTTAAGTCCAATTAAATTAGTTCCAAATAGTTTGAGGAACTAATTGTGAGTTCATTCAGCTAATGCATGCATGCATGCAACTAGTGTTCTCCAGATAACGGAATATTCTCTCATAAATAACTCATGCATGTCAATTCAAACAAAGACGCAGTTGAGATTAAAGGTAGGGACAGTGTACTATCAGTTGCAATAATTTTCCCATAAGAAAATCTCTTGAATGCAGAAGGAATTCATTCCTTGAGGATTGCGCAATTTTATAGTGTGTAAGAGCAGTGTTCCACTTGGTTGAAGGTAAATCATCCTAGAGGAATAGCGCAAGGAAATAGGAGGCTTGGAGGATAGAGGAGAAGGCATATGTGTTGTCTATTCTATCTATGAGCAGCAGTGAGGGATTGTACTAAGAGCTGGATATTTGTGAGAGCTAAAGCTTTGTGTAGTCCTAATTTATTTCCACTTGTATGATAATACAGATAGCGGAGTTTTTAGCTGAGGCTTTCCCCAGAGTATTCTTCTGCATTTCATGTGTATTGATTTTTCTTCTCTATTATATGTGTTATGTTTGATCTTTATCAAATCGATTAAGCCTCCCCAAGTTTGATTGTAGAAGTAGATTAAGTATTTTGCTTTAGTACATTGCATAACCAGATTAATCTACAGTGAGAATTTCTACATGACTATGATGAGACATTTTCTCCTGTTGCAAGGTACTCATCTATCAGATCTATTTTGGAACTATCTGCACAGATGGGTTGGAGTATCCATTAGATGGATGTGAAGATTACCTTAATTGCATGGTTGAGGAAGATGTGTACATAGAGCAGCCCCAAGGTTTTGAAACCTTCAACCGTGAGTCGCATGTGTGCCGACTCAAGAGAGCGGTGTATGGACTAAAGCAAGCACCCCATGCTTGGTACACCAAGATAGATAGCTACTTCACTGGGTTGGGCTTCATGAAGAGTGAAGTGGATGCAAACCTATACCACATAGTGGTGGAAGGTAAGTTGTTGATAATTTTACTTTATGTAGATGGTCTTACGTTGACAATGAGGATAAGCTCATCAAATCTTGCAAGGAGGACCTCGCAAGAGAGTTTGAGATGAAGGACATGGGGCTCATGCATTACTTTCTTAGCATGGAGGTATGGCAGGGAGATGGGGAGTTGTTTGTTTCTCAATGCAAGTATGCCAATGAGATACTCAAGAGATTCTACATGGAGAGTAGTAAACCCATGGAGACTCCTCTAGTTGGTAATTGGAGGAAGGAGGACTCTACTTTAGGAGAAGTAGTGGAAGCTACTGTTTACAGGAAACTTGGGGGTTCACTCATGTATTTGGTGAACACACGACCATATATGTGCTATGCAGTTAACTAGCTTAGTCAAGCAATGTTTGGGCCTATTGAGTTGTATTGGAAGGTGGAAAAACATGTATTGAGATACCTCAAAGGCACTACTCAGTTTGGGTTGTGGTACAGACGGACAGAGGGAGTGAAGTTTCAAGGCTTCACCGATGCAAATTGGGTGGGGAGTCCATCTGACAGGAAGAGCACATCAATAGGCATCTTTAGTATTAGGTCAGATGTTGTTTCTTGGTACAGCGGGAAATAGAGGTTTGTTGCACTCAGTTCGGCAGAGGCAAAGTACATGGTTGCAAATCAAGCAGCATGTGAGGCTATCTGGATGAGGAAGATCTTTGTTGGTTTATTTTGTCAGCAAATGGATCCGAAAGTCATTTATTGTGATAATCTGAGTTGTATCAAACTCTCTAAAAATCCTTTTTTTCATGATCGGTCCAAGCATATAGATATACGATATCATCATCTCAAATATTGTGTATTGAGGCGGATCATGTTCTTAGATTACATTCCCATGGAGGAGCAAGACGCTGACATATTGACAAAGGCATTGCCAAGATGTAAATTCGAGTTTCACAGAGAAAAGATCAGGGTAGTGGATAATCCATTTCTTGTTGAGAGGGAGTGTTGAGAAATGGCAGCAAGAAATTCTAGTTAAATTTGTCCTTGAATTAAAATAGAATTTTTTTCTCATATCAATTTGAAAATACTTAATTAAGTTTAATTAACTTAATTAATTTATGAAATTTGAATTGGAAGTCTTTTAGAATACATTTATATGTTCTCCCTAACTTGTAGGAGTTTAGGATGAGTTATGAATGAGTTATAATTAGTTAACTCACCTTATTGAGTTAAGTCCAGTTAAATTAGTTCCAATCAGTTTCAGGAACTAATAGTGAGTAAATAGTCAGTTGGGACACTAGTGACCTAATTAGTGCTACTCTAGTTAACTAAAGATTCCACCATCAGAAACTCATGCATGTTGATTCTCAGAAAGAGCCCATTGAGACTAGAGTGCAGGGATAGTGTACTATTTGTTTTAGATTTTTCTAAGTTGCACTGATAGCGCATGCATTCAGGAACTGGTCCTTGAGGGATTGTGTTATTATTAGAGGCTTTCTTTCCCTTTAAATACAATTTATCCATCATAGGAATTACACATTGGAATAGAGATTTGGAGAGCTTGTGAATTGGCTAAGCTTTGGCCTTGAGCTTGCTTATGAGTTAGAGATTGAATTTGCTGAGTGTTGGGATTGTTCTAGAGAGAACAAGCATTATAATTTCATCTTTATTTTCCTAATTAATACAAAATAGATAGAGGGGTTTTGATTTGTGGCTTTCCCTGGATATTTATTTTGTTATGTGCCTTTGATTCTCTTCCTCTCTTGATTATTGTTTTCTCGATGTTTATGGGCTTCCGCTGTAAAGAGTAGAAGTAGATTCTTGTCTCTTTCTTTAGAAAATTGCATTAGCTTGTGAATCTACAGGTTTTTCTACACTAAAGTGTAGAAATTCTGTAAATTCTCTACAAATATCGCAATAAGATCATGTAGAAAATCTTACTGTAGATTAACCCAATAATACAATATACCAAAGCAAAATACTATAATCTACTTCTACTATCAATTTGCTTCGTGGAAGCTTAAAGATCAAGTTGAATTAGAGCTGAACAATATAACCAGAAGAAGAAGAATCAATGCACAATACACATGAAAATACTTTGAGGAAAGCCTCAGCTAAAAACCCCACTATCTATATTATCATACAAGGTGGAAATATATAGGAATTATACATACAAAGCCTTAGTTCTCATAGCTAGCCAACTCTTAGTACAATCCTCCTGGATGCTCACAGAAAATCAAAGCTTCTCACAAGCCTTCTCCTCTGCCCTCCAAGCTCCTATTTCCTTGCGCAGTTCCTCTAGGATGATTCTCCTTCACCCAGTGGAACACTGCTCTCACACACTGCTCTAACACACTGTCAAAACTGTGCAATCCTCAAGGAACCTTACCTTGACTGCATGCATGAGTTTCCTTTATAGGAAAACACATGCAACTGATAGTATATTTTCCTTGACATTTAGCTCAACTAGATCTTTCTCAGAATAGACATGCATGAGTTTTTGATGAGGGAATCTTCAATTATTTGGAGTACACTAGTTGAGTGCATGCATGCATCAACTGACTGATAGCTCACAATTAGTTCCTCAAACAATTTGGAACTAATTTAACTGGACTTAACTCAGTAAAATGAGCTAACTAATTACAAATCAAATATAACTCAATCTTATCTCCTTAATTAAGGGATAATCTCCTTAATTTGAGGGATAACTCTTGCATGACTTCAGAAAGACTACTAACTTGAATTTCTCCAACTAATTAATCCATAATGAATTAATTAATTATTTCCAAGTAGCTGGTGAGACTAAATTCGAATTTTAATTCACAATTTTAATTCAAGGACAAATTAAAATTGGAATATTCTGGAGTCTATTTTTATCATTTCTTGTTGCTATTTTCAACACTCCCTCTCAACAAGAAAGGAACTAAACTCGATCCCGATCATGAACCTTTGGAATGTTATTCATGCAACACTTCTCTCTAGTGTTGTTGCTTCAGCAACTCTAGAAACAAAAAACATCCAACCTGAATCAGTATGATGCATCTATCATCAAAGTCTCTAATTTCTATTGCCTCTGTCAAATGAAAACTTTGTGCTTCAGCTGACTCTGCCTTTCTGTATTGTTGTCAATCCTTCTCTATGCTCTTCAGTATCTGGCTTCTCTAGCCTCCATCACTTTGATCTCTGTATGCATCAATCCCACTAATTCCTCTCGCTACTATGTACTTTGGGCTCCTGTAGCAAGGTACGATCCATGAGATAAAACCTCTCAATGGACCCTACCCAATTTCAGCCTTCTTGGGACTATCACTTCACATCACCCCACCTCACACCTGGATGTATGGTTGCATGTGATCCCTCTGCCCACTTCTCCAATTTTGGCTCCTCCACAATTGTCTGAGACTTCTTCCAGGATTGCATGTTGAGAGGTAATTTACTCTCCCTCTCAACCACCAAGTCTCTAACATTTTCCTTGCTCCTCAAGGCTTTGCATGCATCTTGAACCTCAAGAGCATACAGGTTCTTGACTCGTGAACAGATCTGTTTCACCTATCTCATGGTGATGTGTCTAAGGAACGCCTTTCCTTTACTGAAGACAACATTGTAGCCTTTGTCCTCCAACATCATGACTGATACCAAGTTCTTCTTCAGTCCAGGCACATACTTCACATCTGTCAAGGTGATAGGAGCTCCATGCTCCCTCTGAAAAGCAACTGTGCCCACTCCTAAAACACTATACTTTCCATCGTCACCCATCTCCATGCGCATCTTGAGGTCTTTCTCCTCCAAGGCACTGAATAAACTTTTATCGTCGGCCATGTGGAATGAGGCTCCACTGTCAATATATCAGACACAACCCATCATCAATGACTCCATGCATGCAATGAGAGTAAATTCAATTTTGAACTGAGGGGCTAATGCCTCACCTTCTGATCCTTCCGAGGATCCCTTCTTGGACTTCTTCGATGGGAAATTAGTCGCATAATGTCCCATCTCAATTGAAGTATGATATGAATTCAATTTGCACCTGCAACACAAAACTTCAAACTTCGAATTCTCTTCTTCGTATACTGTTCATAGTTTCAATAAACTTAGCTCTAATACCATTTAGAAATTCTACAAATCTCGCACTAAGATCATGTAGAAAATCTCACTGTAGATTAACCCGATAATCCAATATTCCAAAGCAAAATATTATAATCTACTTCTACTATCAATTTGCTTTGCGTGAGCTTAAATATCGAGTTGAATCAGAGCTGAACAATATAACCAGAAGAAGAAGAATCAGTGCACAATACACATGAAAATACTTTGGTGAAAGCCTCAGCTAAAAACCCCACTATCTGTATTATCATACAAGGTGGAAATACATAGGAATTATACAAAGCCTTAGCTCTCATTTAGCCAGCTCTTAGTACAATCCTCCTAGATGCTCACAGACAATCAAAGCTTCTCATAAGCTTTCTCCTCTGCCCTCCAAGCTCCTATTTATTTGTGCAGTTCCTCTGGGATGATTCTCCTTCACCCAATGGAACACTGCTCTCACATACTGCTCTAACACATTGTCAGAACTGCGCAATCCTCAAGGAACCTTACCTTGACTACATGCATGAGTTTCCTTTATAGGAAAACACATGCAACTGATAGTATATTTTCCTTGACATTTAGCTCAACTGGGTCTTTCTCATAATAGACATGCATGAGTTTTGGATGAGGGAATCTTCAGTTGTCTGGAGTACACTAGTTGAGTGCATGCGTGCATCAACTGACTGATAACTCACAATTAGTTCCTCAAACAATTTGGAACTAATTTAACTGGACTTAACTCAGTGAACTGAGCTAACTAATTACAACTCAAATATAGTTCAATCTTATCTCCTTAATTAAGGGATAATCTCCTTAATTTAAAGGATAACTCTTGCATGACTTCATAAAGACTTTTAACTTGAATTTCTCCAACTAATTAATCCATAATGAATTAATTAATTATTTCCAAGTAGCTAGTGAGACTAAATTCGAATTTTAATTGACAATTTTAATTTAAGGACAAATTAAAATTGGAATATTTTGGATTCTATTTTTATCATTTCTTGTTGCTATTTTCAACATAAACTACCGCGGTTGTCTACACATATACATCCAGGACAAGGTGGAGTTCCTGGGCATCTCCTTGCTAAGCACCACCCACTGATATTTTATCAAGATCAAATAGAAGTTTAAATAGAAGAAGCGGGACTTTGGATTTTTTAATCCAAAGCAAGGGAACAACATGCCCAAAGTGCAGAATGAGGGACCAAGCCAAGGCAGCGTGACTCAGGACAATCCGTCGAAGCTATAAGAAAAGAAAAACACCATGAAATCAAAGAAGGACACAAGAAAGTGGTGTGAGTTCCATAAGATCCCCACTCACAACACAAGTGAGTGTCGGGCCAAGCAGTTGTTGGTGGTCGAGCTTAAGGGTCCAGAATCATATGCATGTTCCGACTCTGAGTCAGAACCTGACAAGGGGAATGACAAAGGGAAGAAAATTATTGATGTGGAGCCCAACGCCAATGTTGCCACCACCAAGATCCACAAGAATGAGCTCAAAGATCCAGAGGAGGGGGAGCGTCTCTTCCACTCGCATATGTTGGTGAAGAGTTCACGGTTGCAATTCATTGTTGATAGTGGGAGACAAAAGAACCGAATTTTAGCAGAGGTCATGAAGCAGTTGGGCCTATCGACTACAGCACATCCACAACCATACACCATCGGGTGGCTTCACTAATGACAAGATGTTTGCGTCATCTAGTAGTATCGCCTTCCCTACAATATCAAATTGTTCAAGGATGAGGTACTATGTGATGTTTCTCCTCTTGAATTTTGTGATGTATTATTAGGAAAACCATAGTTTTGTAAGTTCCATGTTGTATATGAGTCTAAACATCGCTTTGTTATTATTTCTTTGGGTAATAAGTTATACAGTATACCGAAAGTATCCCCACCTACCACCATCTCTTTGATCTTTGCTAAGCAATGCATAAACATCATCTCCCAGACTAGGAAATTTATTTTCCTTCAAATTCGATCTCAAAGTAAGGGGAAGATCATAGCCATAACCATGGCCCCTAGGAAGGGTTCCTACACATAGCAAAATTAGGTGGATAAGATTGTGGAAGAATACAGTGACATCTTCTCCTCACCCATAAGGGTGCCTGTGCACTGTCATGTCAAGCATTCGATTGATCTGACTCTCATAGCACCTCTACCCAACGGGCCAATACATCGTCACTCCATTCTAGAAAATGAGGAGATCAAGCAGCAAATCGAGGAATTGTTGAAAAAAGGGCACATCTGACCGAGTTCCTCACCTTGTTGGAGCTCAATTGTACTTGTACAAAAGAAGGATGGGACCTAGAGACTTTTCATTGATTATTTGGAACTAAACAAAATTACTGTCAAGAACATGTATCAAATCCCATGGATTGATGACCTTCTAGACCAACTCAAGGGTGCCAAGTATTTCAGTAAGATTGATCTAAAGTTTGGTTATCACCAAGTTCTGATAGAGCCCACAGATGTATGGAAGACCACCTTGAAATCCAAGGAGTTCCTTTTTGAATGGTTGGTTATACCCTTCGGGTTGACAAATGCGCCTGCAACTTTTATGAGGTTGATGGATGACATCTTGCGGCCCTTCACCAACTCACTTATGGTTTTTTATCTGGATGACATCATCATCTTCAGCAAGATTTAGGAAGAACACTTGCAACACATTCAGCAGGTCCTTCAAACCCTTTGGAAGCACAAACTATGTGCCAACTCGGAGAAATGCACCTTTGGAATGAGCCAGGTCCAATATATGGGTTACATCATAGATGAGTGTGGCATGAATTAGGATCTGACTAAGATCCAAGTCATTCAGAATTGACCACCCCTGACCACTCTAACAGAGCTTCTCAACTTTTTAGGCCTTGCACTTTTTTATTGGAGGTTCATGTTGGGATTCTCCCATATTACTTGGCCCTTGAGTCACATTACTAAGGGAAAGGTGAAATCAAAGTTTTCCTGGTCTGAGTCCCAACAGAAGGCATTCATTGATTTAAAGCACCACCTCTGCTCTACACATGTACTCACACTACCAAACCTACAACAGCCATTTGAAATTGAGATAGACGCCTCGGACTATGTTATTGATGCAGTCCTCACCCGCCATGGGCATCCAGTGGCCTATCATAGTGAGACACTTTCTGATACAACTCAAAAGTACCCCACCTATGATAAGGATATGTATTCCATCATGCAGGATTGTCGGCAATGGAATCATTTCATTCTGGGGAAGGAGATGGTCATCCACACCGATCACCCACCTCTTCAATTTATACAGACACAAGGGAAGTTGCAGTATGATCACCATCAGAAGTGGTCTACATATATGAAACAATTCTACTTGGACATTAAATACAAAAAGGGAAGCACCAATCATGTTGCATATTGCCTCAGCCGACCCTCAGTTGGGGCACTAACTACTATTCTCAACTTTGTGCCCACGAGACCTCTCGATGGCCGCAACTATACAAAAATGATCCAGAGTTCACCTCCACATACCAGATGCTAGTATATCGAAAGCAAGTTCCTAATTTCCACCTCCAAGATGCATTATTATGTTACCTAGGCCACCTTTTTGTTCCTTCAAGCGAGTGTGCCAAGCTAATTTGGGAAGTGCACTACGGTCAGGTCGCGGGACACTTTTGCGTGGAGAAAATTGTGGTTGTACTACAAAAGTACTTTTATTGGCCAAAACTCCAACTGGATGTTGGGAAATATATCAAATCCTACACTTCCTATGTCATTGCCAAGCCAACCATCAAGAAGAAAGGCATGTAAACTCCTCTGCCTACTCCCATCCAGCCATGGGAATCCATCTCCATGGAATATATGTTTGGCCTCCCTTCTACCAAGCATGGTAATGACTGTGTATTTGTGTTCATGGACATATTTTTTAAGATGGATATATTGGCGGCCTACATGAAGAGTATCACAGCAAAGGACACTCCCAAACTCTTTTTTGAATGAGTATGGGTAAATTTTCATTCCTTGCAGACCATTATATCATAATGGGATAGCAGGTTCCTAAGCACATTTTGGTCAAGCCTCTAGACACTATTGGACATAATGCTCACTAAGTCGATAGCTTTCCATCCCCAGTCCGATGGCCAGACAGAGGTCATCGATAGGATGATAGTGTACATACTCCACATGTACAACTCCAAGCATCCACAAACCTGGGATGAGAGTCTTCCCTATGTGCAGCACAATTATAAAAAAGCTCTCCATAGATCAACTGGTTGCAGTCCATTTCAAGTGGGTGTAGGATTTCAACCATTATGTCTTATTGATGTGGCCATGCCTCATGCGAGTACACAGATAGAATCCACACATGTATTGTTCAATGCTAAAAAAGTGACCAAATTTATTGAACACATCCAACACATCTATCATCAAGTTAATGACATCTTGAAGAAGTAAAATACCAAGTACAAACAGCGACATGATGAACATCAGGTGCCACACAAGTTTCAGGTGGGCGACAAAGTTTGGTTGCATTTGCAGAAAGAACGTCTTACCGGAACCCATCAAAAGCTCAAACCACTCTGATATGATCCTTACACCATTACCAAGGCTATGGTAGACAATTTTTTTAAGCTCAACATTCCACCATTCCTTGGCTTGCACCTAGTGTTCAATGTGGACCGTCTTCAACCATACT
>APFE030346749.1:85252-135252 GCA_000404065.3 Pinus taeda | reverse complement strand
ATTGATTTCTACACACGCTTGAATCATATGAATGTTTATTTCACTCAGATATACATCTGCTTTGCACACACATTCACTCCTTCGTGTTTTCAGGTTTCCATTAGGCAAATCTGGACTGTCTCAGCTCGATCTTGTCTCTCCCAAAATGTTATGCGCATTCCTGGCAGTCAAGGATTTGCCTTGACTCTAGGAATTTCACAGAGACTACCCACACTATCTCCCAGTTGTTTTATGCACAATCCTAGGAGGCAGTGCCCAGTCCTGCCCACTGGAAATGTGCAATGAGCAGTTCCAGCCACCAACCTGGCCTAACTGTTCTACGCATTGCGCAGTTTCAGTCAACAGCCAGCCTCTCTGGACTACACATTGCACAGATCCAGCCAGCAGTCAGCCTCACTAGCAGTTGGGATTACGCAATGCACAGTTCCAGCTGACATTCTCCCACCTTCCCGAAGTTAGTGCTACGCAATCTTGCCCAGCAGTCACCATTTTGTTGCTTGAATGTTTCTCGAAGTTGTTTGATGTTTTTAGCTGACATCGTCTCACCATGAGTGTCTTCTCTATCTCTAGGGACCATAGGTTTTTGAGCATCTTCTCAGTAGTACAAGTATCAGGGCCTCCAAGAGAGCTAGATCAAAAGACACAATTGAAATTAGTATTGGGCATGTGGTTGAACAAGGGTCAATGAGGTTTCCCATGTACACAGACACACACTTGTTCATCGAGAAGGACATCAATATCACATCAAAAAACATCAACACCATTTTCTCAGGCAACTTAGAGGAGAATCTAGAGGATTGACAGGTCTATGTGAACATCCATAAGTCAGGACTATAAAAGGTTGCATGCAGGTTTCCCATGTTCCCTTGCGCAGATGTGATCCACTATATTATCTCACACACTAATCCTAAGACAATGATATTGAGCAATGTCAGTGGAGCAAGGCTTTCTTCCTTTAGGACGGAGGATTATCAAGAGATATGTCATTTTCCATTCCCGGTCAGTAGGATGGATGCATCGTTATACACTCCCATCAGCAGCATGAACACAAGAGACATATTGAAGCATTGGGTAAAGGAGCCAGCAAAGTTCAGGATGGCACCCAACCAGATATACAGGACGAAGACACTCATGAAAGAATACCAGTTCTTCATCATCTTCGCATGCCTCTTGTATGTCCAAGGTAGTACAGAGACCTTCCCGTAGAGTTGGGTTGCTATGTTCGATCGTCTGTAAAGTGAAGGAAAACCGTTCACCGAGTCTGACATGTTGGCTCTCCAGTTAAAAGTGCATCTATCCAATGCTCGAAGTCCACTCAAGGATCAGCAAGAAAAATTCTTCATGTCTGCCTACCTGCTTGATGCAATCTATGCCCGTCAATAGTTTCCTGGCATAGGTTGGGCATGGACACCTTCAGAGAATGTTGTGAATGTATATTGCAAGTTGCTCTCAAATTGAATCTACTGAGGAGTCGTGGCTAGAATATGTGACCATTTCATCTCCCCTCTATACATGATGATATTTGAACAAGATCCGCCCTACATGTCCCGGGCAGCAATGGAGGTGTTGCTGAACATTGCAGATTGGTACAACTCACCCTAGGGAACCTTCCTTAGGATGTATAACGCGGATAGATATTTGCATGTGTTGTCGAAGTTTTCCATAGACAAGTTGGTCATGCAGGAGATTGCATACCACATCTCGACAATGTTATCATCTAGATTGCACAGGGAGAATAAGGCACCATGGCCCACACTTCTTATGCGGATTGGGTTGTACACGATCGGTAGTTTGAAAGAAGCGGGTGCCAAGGTGGTAGAATTCAAGATGTTTAAGTTCAGCACTAGGGGTTTCAACTCGTACAACCCACATGGTTTATGTAGGGACCACTTTGCGAGAGTGTACTATTCTTGGATCCACGGGGCTTTTCATTGGCCAGAGTAAGACCCACGGATATATTGTTACAACTCCTCTAGGATCAATGAACTAGTCAGCATTGCAGAGTGGCTAGCGGCACTCAAGGCAACAGCACCACAGGGAGCAGCAAGCAGCAAACATGTGCAAGACAAAGGCAAGAGGAATATTTTAGAAAGCACAAAGATGGAGCAAAGTTATAAGTTTAAGGAAGACCGACTTGTGGAAAAGGTAGCTTTGGAGATAGATGTGAAGATGTGATAGCGTGAGAGGAGGATAGTGCAAAGAAAGAGAGATAAGAAAAGGCTAGAAGATGCAGAGAGAGTGTTGCAGGAAGTCCAGCAGAAGCTCAAGGAAGAACAAGAGTTGCATAGAAGAGAGAAGGAAACGCAACATGAGCATGAATAGGAATAGGAACAGGAGCAGGAGGAAGTGTAAGGCGCATAAACAGTGAAAAATGCAGCGATACAAGTTGAAGACTCTGAACCAACAGCAGATGAGGAACAGGGTGAGCAGCCGCAGGAATAGGAACCTGCTCTGTAGGATGAACGGATAGTAGAACAGATGGAAATGGAGATGGAGCAATCAAAATAGGATCACGATATAGACCTCATGCCAAAATCAACCAAGATCACTCCACAGGCTTCACCAAATCCAACAATAGAGCAATTCCCCAGTGAAAAACGGGATACCATTCTCCTTGAGGACTATCCAGGAACCTAGGTGTACAACATAGCCTTTGATGAGTCACAACACAGAGTTGTAAAAGCACGTAGAGCGCATCCCAGATGAGCATGTCTCACTTGCGCACTTGGACGAACGAGTGATTGTGTCAGATGTACATAGACATCCAGCCGCCTTGGCCGATGCTACAAAGGCTTATATCGAAGCCACAAGCTCAAGTGTTAAGTTCTTAATAGCAGAAAATGAGTGCATGTCTAAGGAGTTGAAAGAAACCAGGTAGAGAATGGAAAAATAAATAGGATCCACTAGAGCAGAAATGAAGATGGCCATACTTGTTGAAGTATTGACTCCTGAGACAGTCACACGGAGACTATATGACAGGTTCGTCACCGTGCACAAGGCAGTTGTCCATCTACATGGTCATCAGCGGTATAGCACCAAGATAGCACGAACGCTCGCAGATATACATACCGCAGTTGATCATGTAAAGACATGGAAAATGAGGTATGATGGATCCCCACTTCACTTGCACGAGATGATGAAATCGCGGGTGGATTTGGACAAAGCATGCATCCAGAGTCAGATCTAAAACTATGAGAACTCCACTCGCTCATCACCAATGTGAAGACTTCGTATGCATAGTTGTACCGGAGTTTAGATGTCATGATGAGGAAGTATGGCACTTGGTCAATTGGTATGCTCACCGAGGCCAAAGATAAGAAACAATTCAAATTGGAGCTCAATCTGTACTTTTGATTAGTTGATACTCACGGCCATGTGTTGGGTTTTGTTATATTCTTTCCACGACTATCCTATGTAGTTAACCGGGGTGTTAGAAGGGAGGTGGAGCCCCCCCTTTGTTGTGTCGATTGCGCAGCGGGGGGGTCACAAGGGGGGCGGAAGCCCCCCTGTCTAGGGGGTTTGAGGGGGACGGGCAGCCCCCCTCTATAGGGTCAAGGGCAGCGCACTAGGAAAAAAAAATCGACCCTATATTAGGTTGGGCGGACCTACCTATGGTTTTGTGCATGGTTTTCGCACATGGTTTTGGACACGATGGTTTTTGGTCCATGGTTTTGGATGCGATAGTTCTTTGGTCCATGGTACTGGATGCTTCAGCAAGTATAAATATGTATTGTAACATTGAAAGGAACATAATGAAAAATCAATCTGGTAGTTCCGGTTTTGGGATCCAGGGGAAATCTCTGTGTATATGTGTTTTATGTGTTATGCTCTCACATTGTTTATTTTCTATGTTTTAGAATTCATATGCAGGTAATTTATGTATGGGGTTAAAACCTACACCACGAGTGCATATTTGCAATTCAGTGAAAATAACATGCAGATGTACATCGCCGATCCGGCCTTGCTTAGGACTAAGTTGCGCATATTATAGGATGAGTTGGACCTGTTGAAGGAAATGTAACTAGGTTTGGTCTTCATAAATGTATTTTTGGTATTTGTATTTATTGAAGAAAATAAATATTATTTTTATAATATATGTCAATGAGTTTCTTGCTCATTGAAATAGGTGTAGCACATGTTAAAGTGCTACAGGTGAGTCAAATGGTCAAAATAAAATGTTGAAGACCTTAAGGGCATGTTATTAAAGGTATAATTATGTATTAAATTCAAATAAGTCCCCTCCAAACAAAGTCAAGTCTCCTCCAAAGAAAAGACACCTCCAAAGAAGTAATCTGAGATATATACTTCAAGTTGGCCTACAAATTGCAAGTCAGCCTAAAGGAGGGACAATCCTCTATATGTATAGTTTTTCTACTCCTCCAAAGACAGCACAATTCACCTTTGAAATATTCGAAGTAAAGGAACGAGTAAAGGGTGATCAAGTGACAAGAAATTGAGCCTCTAGTGCAGTGTACAAGGTGAAGTCTAGGCCGAAGTTAAGAGGATTGTTTTCGAGGGTATAAAACATTCACACGTGTGAGAAACAGAGCCTCTTCCTGCGGTCATTACAGCACTACCATCACAATCACATAACTTCGTTGGTTGGGAAATATAAGTAGGACTATAAGGCCCCTCACTCAAGCGGAGAAGGAACTCTCTCAAGCGAAGAAGGAAGAGGTCAACATCACAAGGAAAATAGTCACCTGTGTGAAGGTAAAGAGGTTGTCCATGTTGTCATAACATCCCTCCCATTACAGTTGTACAATTTCGTTGGTTGGTGAAGAGAAGAAAGGGATCATCATAGGAAAAGGGTATCATCAAAGGTATCTCTTCTAAAGTAAGTGCAACAAGGTTTACCAATAGTTTAAAGAAGAATGAAGTGTCAAAAGGAGGAGGATGAAGTGCCAGAAGAAGGAAGTGTCAGGGAACATAGTGTAGAAATGATAAAGGACTTGACGTGTACTTGGAGGATATTCTTGTCAGGGGTCTAGGTTTTGGAAGTGATCAATAAGAAGCTTCAATAAGAGAAACTTACTAAAGGGTTTTCCTCTCAAGAGAAGAGATATTTTGGCCATGATATAGAGCCAACATTTGTGTTCTTTCCTATTTTATTTTCATAGAAATTTGATGAAACGCACACTATAATAAGAAGAAGAATATCATGCTAATATAATTGTAAAAGTGCATCACAAATTGTTATCAAGCAGTGAAGAATCCTAATAAGCACCATTGCCCTTCATTCTTCAACATAGTATCAAAGCTAAGGTGACACATCAAGGAAAGGGCATCTCAAGAACACTCATAAGGTGACTCGTCAAGGGAGGAAAACTACAAAGTTGAAGCATCAAGCCAAGAAGTCTCAATCACTTCAAGGACAAGAAGGCCTACCATTTATCATTCATCAAGGAATACTACAAAGCAATAAATAGAGCCTTACATAAAGGCACCTACAAAGAAGATCAAATCAAAGAGGGACCTACATCATCTACAAGTCATCAAGAAAATCTAATCATCAAGTAAGTCCACTTGGAGAAGGAAACTTGAAGAACATCAAGATCCTAGGAAGGCAAGCCATCAAGTCTTCAAGGAGAAATAAAATCCACTGCATCTAAAAATATATCAAGTAAGTATACGCCCCCTTCTGAATATACATCAATGTCTTTTTGCAAGGAAAGCAACAAATTGGTAGGTACCAAAAACTTTCTTGCATGGAAGAAGAGGATTGATTTCATTCTCAAGGAGAATGAACTTCTAGAACATATCAAAGGGAATATCACTATCCCTGCTATGGAACAAACCCAAGCCTTAGCCAAGTACAATAAGGATGATACAAGAGCTCAAAGGATTCCAATAGAATATATCAAGGACTCTCTCATTCCTTATGTCTCCAAATTTGAAACATCAAAATAAATCTATGATAAACAAGTAGAGCTATTCTCGGTAACCACAGTTGGAGAAGTGATATCTCTAAGAAATTAATTGTACAAGGTGAAGATATCAAAGGAAGGAATATCTCCCTACTTCATGAAGATCTCTGAGATAACTTCAAGATCTAGGGGAAGTCATGTTCGACAGAAAAATGACAACTATAGTACTCAATGCTCTACCTGAGGATTGGGGCAACTTCACATCTAGCATATATGCCAATAAGGAAGCCACCCCACTAAGTGAAATGTGGTCTCTATGCAAGATAAAGGAAACAATACTCAAAGCAAAGGAAGATGTGGGATCAAAGGAGAAATCATTTGCTACCATGGCCAAGAGAAAGGGAAATTTTGGCAAATTTGGTCCACGAAGAACAAACAACAAAGATGTGTCCAAAATCCAATGCTATGGATGCCAATAATATGGACACTACAAAAGGAATTGTCATAAACTGAAGAAGGACAACAACAACAAAATAAAAAGGGAAGAAGCTCATGTGACTTAAGAAATGAAAGAAGAAGACAAGAATCAAAACAAGGAAGATCCTTCGGATCTCTACTATGACTAAGTCAAACTCTTTACTTAAAGTATTGCTTCAAAGTTTTGAGTAGTATAGGAGCATCTAGGAATAGAATAAAATTGCGTGGCTAGAAACATCTTCTAGAATCTAGAAGCATGATGTACATAGAGTTCAAAATACTCATGTAGAAGGAGCATTTATAATAGAACAAATTGCATGTTTAGAAATATATTCTAGAATATAGGAGCATGGTAGATATAGCTGAAGATATTCATGTAGAAGTAGCATACCTAGTATATGACCTTATCTACAATGAAAGAAAAAGTGATCATGATTAGAGCCTTAGAAGACATCCATCGTCGAAAGGAAAGAAACATTTGCAAGGTAAGGGTCTTCAAGATCCTATGATGGAATCTTCAAAAGAAGATTCATAAACAAAAGCAGATGTCTCATTGGGAATCCCATTCATGGGATTTAAGAAAGGGATGACATGCAGGCAAGCTAAGATGAAGGAAGAAGGGCCACACCAAGGACAGCCAAATGAAGCTAAGATGATCAAGGGAGAATCAATATGAGGTATGTATGCATCAAAGTTTTTCCATGTTATCATATGTATATTATTAAGTCATGGGAATAGTTCTATGACATGATAAAGTATGAAAGAATCTCTTTCACCAATGACATGCTCAAAGGCATGTACTGTAATGCAATGAAGGTCAACAAAAAAAAAATACTCTCATAAGGAGTATAAAAGTGTTGAGTAAGAAGCAAGAAGAAATGTTGACTAGTCCAAGAAGAAGAAGTGCTCCCACAAGGAGTAGAATGTGGTTAACCAATCTATCCATGAAGAAGAAAATGAAGAAAGAGATAAAGAATTTGAATAACTCCATGATCACAAAGAATCACTATCTGAGAAATGTCCATTGAAGACATCTCCCAAAAGAAGGCAAGAGAACTCTGACTAAGAAAGGAAAAGATCAAAAGACCCCTTGACACCTATGAAGGCCTTGGAGATATGAAAGGTGCAGATAATTGATTCTACTCTACAAAGATGTCATGATGAAGAATCCATCCATCAAAAGCACCATTTAATGTTGAAGCAATATCAAGATGAATTCATGAAGGGATACTAAATCAAAGCATGGGAACAAGTAAGTACAAAGAAGCATCCATGTGAAGAGTAGTCTGAATCATAGACAAGATGACAAGAGAACCTGATATATGACAAGAAGGCCACTTTCCACAAAGGAAGCAATGACATAACAAACCAGGAAGGAAAGCGATCGATGGATGGGGCCCTACCAGGAATAAGTTGAACAAAGACCTCATGACATCAAAGGAAGGAAGTAGATCGCAACTGGAAGACCCACAAGGAATAAGTTGTTGATGAATGGACAAGTCCCTATATAAGAGGGAGCTATAAGAACTTCCCAATTACAAAGGAAATTGGACAAGTACCTTGTCAGAGGATACTTGGGCATGTCTTCCTCAATTGAGAGGAAGTGATAGACACAACATTATTGTCTTCACTTGGGAAGAAAGAATGGGAGGATTGGGTAATCATCTGGCATCTGATACTCTTTGAGGATGTGTAGGGGATCCAAGACAAAAGTTGGCAAGAGGACCTATATTCTTCGAGGGTTGGGAACCCAAGACAAAATAGTCCTAGAAGGTCATACTCAGTGAACACCCGAGTGGGTATGTACCTTGAGAGACAAAGACTAAGGTGTCCATAATTCATTGGTCTCACCAACATTGTGCTCTGATCTATTGAGAGATAGAGCTATCAGTCAAGGCCTTGTCGTGGAAGCAATGTTGGTTACTATGATGCTATAACAAATGGATTGCAAATCCAGTTTCTCTTAAGTGAATTCTTCAAGATTGAAACATAGCCAAACACCTTGTAATTTTGTATGAATACCTCCCTAGTTAAGAGGGAGTGTTGAAGGAAATGTAACTAGGTTCGGTATTCATAAATGTACTTTTGATATTCGTATTTATTCAAGAAAATAAATATTGTTTTTATAATATATTTCAATGAGTTTCTTGCTCATTGAAATAATTCTAGCACATGTTAAAGTGCTATAGATGAGTCAAATGGTCAAAAGAAAATGTTGAGAACCTTAAGGCATGTTACTAAAGGTATACTTATGTATTAAAGTCAAAGAAGTCACCTCCAAGCAAAGTTAAGTCTCCTCCAAAGAAAAGACACCTCCAAAGAAGCAACCTGAGCTATATACTTCAAGTCAGCCTACAAACTACAAGTCAACCTAAAGGAGGGATAGTCCTCTATCTGTAGAGGTTGTCCACTCCTCCAAAGACAACTCAATTCACCTCTAAAATATTCAAAGTAAAGGAATGATTAAAGGGTGAGCAAGTGACAAGAAAGGGAGCCTCTAGTGCAGCATACAAGGTGAATTCTAGGCCGAAGTTAGTAGGATTGTTTTCTAGGGTAGAAAACAGTCACACGTGTGAGAAACAGAGCCTCTTCATGTGGTCATTATAGCACTACCATCATAGTCACATAACTTCATTGGTTGGGAAATATAAGTAGGACTATAAGGCCCCTCACTCAAGAGAAGAAGGAACTCTCTCAAGCGAAGAAGGAAGAGGTCAACATCACAAGGAAAACAGTCACGTGTGTGAAGGTAAAGAGGTTGTGCATGTTGTCAGAACATCACTCCCATTACAGTCATACAAGTTCGTTGTTTGGTGAAGAGAAGAAAGGGATCATCATAATAAAAGGGTCTCATCAAAGGTATCTCTTCTAGAGTAAGTGAAACAAGGTTTATCAATAGTTGAAAGAAGAAGGAAGTGCCGGAAGAAGGAAGTGTAGAGGAACAAAGTGCAGAAACAAGAAAGGACTTGACTTGTGATTGGAGGATATTCTTGTCAGGGGTCTAGGGTTTTGTGGTGATCAATAAGAAGCTTCAATATGAGAAACTTACTAAAGTGTTTTCCTCTCAAGAGAAGAGAGATTTTGGCCATGGAAGAGAGCCAAAATTTATGTTCTTGTCTTTTTTATTCAATGATAGTAGTTTGATGAAACACACGCTATAATAAGAAGAATATCATGCTAAGATAATTGTAATAGTGCATCACAAATTGTTATCAAGCAGTAAAGAATCCTAACAAACACCAGTTCCCTTCATTCTTCAACAGGACCGAGGTTCCAAATCAGTATACTCGGAAGCAATGGAGGCAACAGTTCATTCCTCGAAGGACATCATCAAAGAGTACACAAACACCATTGCGCACTACCAAGCATGGCATTAGTTCGTCACCGAGGATCACGGAGACGAGGTTGATGACATGGCCTTTCCACAGTTTTCTGAGTCTTAGTGTTGTCTTGTCTGGCTGACTCAAACCAATTATGGGTATATGTGGAAAATGTATCATTTTTGTAAACATTATTTAAAGTGAAATTCCAAGTGTCATTAGTGGAATACAAACAGTCCTATGTAATGTAAAGAATCATGAGGGTAGTCCAAAAGTCACAAAGGGGAATATCAAGGGACACCCACCCTTTGTTATAAATAGAACCTCATCACTAATAGAAAGTGCTTTTGGGAGCCAATATTTTGCTAGGCATTGCTAAGAGAAGGCTTGGATAGTATTGTGACAAGCCTTGTCTTCTCCGCAGTGTAAAGCGAGTACATCTCTTTGAAGGATCAAGCGGTTTTGACTGTAACGTTCCATTATTGGGGCCAATGGTTGTCATGACTATATGTATGGATGGAACTTTCACTTTATATAATATAAAAGATCCAGCACGTTGTTGTAGCATTTTTGGGTTTTGATAAGGTAGAGTAAAATAGTCAAAAAATAAAAATTATTTTGAAAAAATGTTAAGTTAGGATACGGACATAAAAATAGTGAATAAAATATTTTTGAAAATATCTTGATGATGATGTCCATATCAAAGAAAATGTTAGGTTAGATGTCCTAAAAAATAAAGACAAAAAGAAAATGTTAGGTTAGAAAGAAAATAAAACAAATAAACTCTGAAAGTGAGCAAGTCTAAATGCCACTACTATTGTTTCTGCAAAATAATGGTTGTGTGCAACTTGTCATAAATGCCACAACTCATGACGGTCAAATAGTTTAATCTTGAGTGCTTCCAAGGACAATCAAATAGTTTAATCTTGACTACTTCAAATAGCCAGATAGTTTAATTTTTGATGGTATAGTTAGAGAATAAAGATCTGACCAAACTGTTTAATCTTGGCAAATCAGTGGTTAGGTAGAGAATAATAAAGTGCTCATCAGTTTAATCTGAGCCCTTGGATGTTATAAGGTTAGAATTAGATAGTTTTCTTTTGTAAAATAAATAGAAAGGAAAAGGGTTTGCTAGCTTAAATGCACCCATTAAGTGAAGAAAAAATGATATGATAAGCAAAGGGTAAGTAGAAGAAAGGTTGCAGAAGTATGATAATTCATTGGAAAAAATGTACATTTATCATGTTTTACCATATGTTTCTATGTCCATGATGCAATTACACAAAGCAAATGAAGGTCTACAAGATCAATTAATTAACTTCCATCATCCTCATTCATCCCTATATTTACTAATTTCCCCTTCCCACCTTCATACAGTTCATATTCATCCATTTTCCATAAAAACCCCTTTTCCTAAGGTCAAAATCCTTTTTGCCTAGGAAAAGTGAAAACCCCATGTTAAATCCCCTTTTACCCTAAAAACCCACAAAAATTTGTTTAGCCTAAGTATATCTCTCTGTGTGTGTGTGTGTGTGTGAAAGCAAATAACTTATTAAAAAGAATCATACTTAGTGTATTTCCCCTTTCCGCTCATATTTCCTATTAACGCTAACTTAACATATTTAACCCTTAAAAGTTCCCTTTCCCATATATATTAGCTCCCTTTATTAAAATATCCTGAAACCTTTAGTTTTATTATAAAACTATGTATTTAATAAAATATCGTATCGGCGGATCGCAAGATTTTCAACATGAATGAACTCTCGCCGCATTGCAATATGCGATTGTGATAGACCCTGACCTGAAGCAAATATATATCATAATCCATTTCCATTTCGCATCTGCCCCATCGCAAGTCCCTGCTAAAGCATATACCCTCCGCCATTGCGATCTCCAATTGCAATGGGAACCCGGACCCAACGCAAATATATTTCATATTTTATTTCCATATTGCGTCCGGCCCTTATCGCATTCCTTTGCGATGGGCCTTCCTCCGCTAAACCCCGATTGCGATATGTGATGGGAGCCTGGACCCGACGCCATTTATCCGCCCACATTCATATTATTTCAAGTCCGCCATATCTATTTTGCGAAGGATTTCTTTGTTAAATTTTTTTATGGTTAAAACATAAAACACTGCTAATCTGAGTTTTTAACCATAATAAAGACCATGTCGCCCTAATTAACCACTAGGCCCCTTCATTGCTCTTTCCTTTTCCTTTTGCGTTGCTCTTTCGCTTCACCATCGTTCGATCAAATCCATTTAAATCTATTGACCCTCAGTGATTTTGGGTTGGCTCTCTGTCCGAGCATTACCCGCCCGAAAAGCAATATTCCACTGACCTCCCCTTGCTACATTTCAAGCTCAGATCATTTCGGGTGACCCCTCCCAAAACCACCTGCGCCTCATAAAGTAGTGCAATGAAAACCAAAACCACTTCCTGCATAACGACAAAATGACCACTGTTCACTTTGCCCCATATTTCAAAAAGAAAGTTGTTTTTCCGTTTAAACACAAAAATCATCATTTTGGCTTTGTTTCACCTTTTTACACAATAAACCCTCCATAAGCCTCTGTGACCAATAAAGCCATTGTTTTACCTTCCGATATGCTCTGGACTCGTTCCATATCCTTTTGAGCTCAATAAAGCCATTGAAGTCCTCCTTTGTCGCCTATGTTTTCTTAACAATTTCTGTGTTTTGCAAGGAAAACTTATGTTCCAGGCTTACAAAGAAAAATCTTGCATACAGTTTGAAGACAAATATGAAGATCTTACTGTTGAAAAACACAGTAAAAAAACCTGAAATGTACAGTAAAGAAAAAAAGGAACACAGTAAAGGTTAATCAGCACGGTCAAATGATTTTCATAGAGTTTAAAGAGTATCAGATGAAAGATCAAACGAAGAAATCAAGAAGAAATCAACCAAGCGTAAAGGATTCAAACAATCAAACAGCTTAAAGGCAAAAATATCAAACAAAAAATCCAACACATCCTGAATAAAAGGGACAGCAAGAACCAGCTCAATAGCTGCCCCTATCTTCTTGTATGAAGATCTTTCCTTTCCTAGAATAAATATTAATTAGTTTTAGGATTAATATTTTAGGATATTTTCTTAAGTTTCATTATTGTATAAATAACTCTCTTCTCGAGTTATTATGGGTTCTAAGTTCAAGATTCATTGTTCATTGCTTGTTAAGTTGTGACTGTTCTTTCTACTTTGAACCTTATTGCACCTTTGAACGAAGCTTTTGTAGACACTTGATGTACTCAGTCTTTCTAGAACCTTAATACAAAGCAGAGGATTCTGAATTTTGTTTTACACAGTTTGTGTTATCCTGTAAGTTTTTCAGTTATCAATCATTTTGTTTTTCTTCATATGCTTATGACTTATAGAGATGTCTAGGTAGGAATAATTGTGTATCAATTTATTCCTATAAGCTCCTGAAGTAATCATCTATTAAGAGAATGGATTAATGAACTATCTGTTTAGCTAATCCCCTCTAATCAATAAATCACCAACATCTTTTGTAAGCTTACGTATACTGCCTTGAATCTTTGGAACATAATTCAGAAGGTTTTCACACTTATGACTGTTCTGTTTTATAGTCTGGAAACTGTGATAATCATATTATTTTTTGTCTTCTTCTCACCACTATTTTTTATCTATATCACTGTGTAAAGCTTTATTGCAGTCGTTTGCTGAGATATTAATATAACCCAAAGGATTAAGTATTTAATTCTACATCTGTCTTCATTCATTAGTATTCCAAAACTAAAACCAAAAACCCCAAAACAATTATTTTAGATGCTCTGGCATTGGTAGCTGACCTACTACTATCTCAAAGGTACAACATCAGATTGGCGTCATTGCCAGGGATTCAAATTTCTTTCAAGTTTCCCTTGGGACAACGATATTCATTCATTCTTTTCCTTTAATGTGATTAAAGGTTTAAGAAAGGTTAAGATCATTCACCTAGGCGACTCCACACTCCCAAGCTGGCACCTTATAAACATACCAGATCTCGTTCAAAAGCTGACATAGTTAATCCTTTGTCAGATCTTGAAAGGCTTCTGAGAAAATCCATTTCTAAAAGGGGACACCAACCATCTTCTTCTTCCTCTTCAGTCCTACAATCTGAAGAATTATAATCATTTGACCCCTATAGTAATATCCCATTTGATCCTGATTACTCCCATTTATCACTTAGGGTTGCTAAACTTCTAGATAAAGGAGTTGATTTTAAGTCAGCCTACCCTATTCATTCATTAGAATCTCATCCAATACCCACACTACCACCAGGATAACCTAAAAATGAATCTGATTTGGGTGTTAATCTACCAAAATATAAACCCACAGATTTCATATCCCCTATCACCTATCATTTTCCTTCCATTTTTGACCAACCTAAAGCTTCTTCTTCTGAAAAACCTGAGGAGACCTTCTCTATATATTCCAATCCTCTCTTTGAAACAAAAGAAGGTATTCCTTTACAGGTCCCAAAGTTAGTTCTTAAGACTCCTTTGAATTCTTTTAGGAGATTTCCTCCTCCTTCACCTCCAACCAGTTCATCAACCTCTGAATCACCATCTTCTTCCTCTACTTCTTCTTCATCCTCTACATCCTCACAAACACCACATACTCCACCTGGACAACCTCATATACCTCAAGCACCTCATACACCACCAGCTGTCATGGCTTTCCGACCTATTATACAGGCTAGATATGCTGCCTTAGTCTTACTTGATAACCTTGATGCATTCCCGGCTGGATACTTAAAATACCTTCCCAAGTACAATGAAGAAACTGGTCCCTCAGCTAAGGACCATCTTCAACCTTTCCTAGACTTTGCAGACAACATGAATATTGAACAAGAAAACGTTTATATGATATTTCTTGTATAGTCACTTGAAGGAAATGTGAGTATTTGGTTTAGGCAATTACCAGCAGCTTCCATTAGAAATTGGGAAGATATTTACAACCATATTTAAAAATCAATGGGGTGTGAAAAAGTATTCTCTTTACTTCCTCATAGAATTTGAAGAGCTTAAAAGGAACTTCGGTGAACCAGTATCATATTTTATCAAAAGATTTAATAAACTCTATCACAAAATGCATGTTGATTGTAAGCCCCCTGTAGCAGTAGCTAAGTCTAGATTTTCTAAAGCTTTTGATGATGACATTGTTGTTATGCTACAAGAGAGAAATTCAAGAACTCTTGAAGATATGCAAACAAACACTATAGAAGTAGAAGCAAATAGGGCAGCCTCAACTTCTTTAAAACTTAAGGAAGAAAAGGCCCAAAGAAAACTCAAATCTGTTCAAGAAGCCTCTAGTTCCTCTAAGACTAAATCAGAAGATTCAAAAATAGATGAAATAACATCTCTTCTTAGAAACCTATCAAATAGGATTTAAAATATTGAGGCCCAACCTAGGACAATACAACAAACAGTTACTAGACCCCAAAACCAAAATCAAGGTCGGTATAAAAGAAATCCACCACTACAAGTTCTTCAGAGACCTGGCAATGGTCAACATGTTCCTACTCTATTGATAGATGATCAACAACCTGATGATAATACCATGACAATTACTGAAGATATTAATAGTATGGATTCTTCTTTCAATCAAACAGCCATCATTCCTCTCTCACAACAAAATTAGGTTCAAGAAGATCAGGAAGCTTCACAAGTCTCTAAATATCATGCTTTCTCTGAATTTTTAATTGCAGAGTTAAACAAGAGATATGATCTTAGGCCTAGGCCTGGTCCTGGGAGACCTCCAAAGGAAACTACAATAATTGAACCACATACCAAAACTGTTGAAGCTCAAACAACTCTTATTCAGCCCTTAGATCAGTCAATTGATACTACCCAAACTAGTAAAAACATTTTGACTACATTTAATGTTGAAAAGAATTAGAGAGGGTTAAGATCCCAATTCCACTGTCAAAACTTTCTAAAAACCCTGGTTATAAAAGCCAAGTCACAAAATGGATACAAAATACCTCGATTGATGCTGAAGGTGATGTCATAAAGTCTGCAAGATAAAAAAAACCAGTAGTAGTTTTTGGCCCTAGTTCAAACATGATAGATGAGATAGTGCCTCCTTTCTATGTAACTCTTAAAACAAATGATTCCATGTTGTTAATTGTATGCTTGATTCAAGAGCATCACACAAACTTATGCCAAAATCTATCATGGACCATTTGAAACTCGACGTAACTAAATCCTACCATGCCCTGTACACCTTTGATTCTAAAAGGGTGCCCTGTTTCGGATTGATCAAGGATCTAGCGGTTACCCTTGCCCAAATTCCAGTGAAAAATGTAGTACTTGATATTGTTGTCACAGATATCCCTCCCAAGTTTGGAATGCTCCTTTCTAGGTCTTGTTGTGCCAAATTAGGGAGAACTCTACAGATGGATATGTCATATGCTACTATTCCTATTTATGGAGGAGAGCAATTAATATTATATAGAGAGCTAAGATTTGTATATACTATTTGTGAGACTGACCAGCCAAGGAACCATCCAATTTATGCAATAGATCAAGACTTTGGTTGTTTTCAACTCACTTCAAACCAACATAAAACTCAAGTCAAAATTGGAGAGGTAGTTGAAAGTCCTGAACCAAAGCAAACTGATATTTGGAAACTTTTCTTTGATGGATCTTGCACGAAATATGGGGCATGAGCTGGAGTAGTTTTAATTTCACCTGAAAAAAGAAAATATAACCCAATCATGTAAATTAGACTTCGAAATTACTAATAATGTGGCTGAATATGAAGCTTTCCTTTTAGGATTGCAATTAGCCAAAAGCTTAAAAGTTCAAAACTTAAGTGTTTTTACTGATTCAGAACTTATTTTTAAGCAAGTAAGAAATGTTTGCCAGACCAAGCACCCTATACTTAGGTCCTACTGAAATGAAGCATGGGATTCAGTTGAAAACTTCTTTGATGCTTTTAATTTGACTCATATTCCCAGAGATCATAATATTCATGTAGATGCCTTAGTTGTCTCTGCTAGCTCTTTTAAAATTCTTGATCATACTGATGTACTCTATCATATACAAGTCAAATATAAGCCATCTATCCCAAATAATCCGAAACATTGGCAAATATTCAAAGATGATGAACATTTGAAATCATTTATGTAGGTAATAGATGATTTTTCATTTCTACAAATTGAAGAAGATAGAACTGAAATAAATGAAAATGTAGATGGAAATGATACTTCATATTTTAAAACCCAAATTGCTAATCATGACATTATTCAATTATCTAATAATTTTATTCCAAAAGGACTCATTCCTTTAGAAATATTGTTTGATCAAAATGATGTCCTCTGAAACCCTCAGTCCATTTCTTCAGAAGATATCATAGAAGAGATTAACATTGGAACTGATGAAGATATCAAAAAAATCAAAATATGTGCATCTCTAGACCTTGAGATCAAAGCTCAATATCTTAAGTTACTGAAAAATTATAAGGATGTTTTTGCTTGGACTTATGTTGATCTAAAGACCTATGATACTTCATTAATACAGCATAAGATTCCTTTGAAGCCAGAATCAAAATCTTATCAACAGAAACTTAGAAGGATAAATCCAGCCCTTCTACCAACTGTAGAAAGGGATATTAAGAAAATCCTAGATGCTCAAATCATCTTCCCTCTTAGATATTCTAATTGCTTTGTAAATCTAGTTCCTGTTAGAAAGAAAAATGGAGAAATAAGACTCTGTGTGGATTTTAGAAATTTGAACAAGGCATCATTAAAAGATAATTATCATTTGCCCAAAATGGATCAGTTACTTCAAATGGTTTCAAGAGCACAAAGACTTTCTATGCTTGATGATTTTTCAGGCTATAATCAAGTGAATGTTGATACAGCAGATGGAGAGAAGAAAACCTTTACTACACCCTGGGGTACATTCATGTATGCTAGGATGCCATTTGGCTTAACTAATGCTGGAGCAACATTTCAGAGAGCTATGGACATAGATTTTATGGGTCAAGTAAATAAATTTGTGGTCATTTATCTTGATGACATAACTATTTTTTCTAAATCTAATCAGAAACATCTAAAGCACTTGATGAAGGTTTTTGACAGGTGTAGAAATTTTGGAATATCATTGAACCCTAAGAAGTCCTTGTTTTCTGTCAAAGAAGGAAAATTGTTGGGCCATATACTTTCAAAAGAGGGAGTAGTAATTGACCCTAAACGAGTATCTGCCATTGAAACATTGACCTTACCTAGAAACAAGAAGGAGATTCAAGCTTTTCGAGACAAGATTAATTTTCTAAGGAGGTTTATTCCAAATTATGTAGAGATTGTGAAAGATATAACTGACATGCTCAGAAAGGGCCATGAAGTCAAATGGACTACCTCTTCTAGCCATGCATTTGAACAAATAAAAAGGGATATCTTTGAAGCTCCCAATTTAGACGGCCTTGATTATACTAAGCCATTTAGTATTTTCTCTTTTGCCTCTGAAACAAGCCTTGTTGTCATTCTATTACAGAAAAATGAAGATTCCCATGACCAACCCATAGCCTTTTTTAGCAAGGTTATGAGAAATGTTAAGCTTAAGTATGACATCATTGAGAATCAAGCATATGCCCTCATTCAAGCCCTGAAATCATTCAAACTGTATGTCTTACATTCACCTATTACTGCTTATATCCCTAATAGTGTTGTGAAAATTGTCCTAACCCAACTAGACATTGATGGGAAAAGAGGTAGATGGATCACTCAAATTCTAGAGTTTGATGTAACTATCAAGACTACCAAGCTAGTAAAAGGTCAAGGATTAGCCAAGCTTCGAGCTGAATCCAACTGCAAAGTACTTGAAATCAATTCTATTTTTGAAATACAAGGGAAGAATACACAAAAACCTTCTGTCCTTGCAGAAATGGAGAATCCACAAGAACCTTCCCTTCATCCTAAAGGGGAGAATCCACAAGAACCTTCCCTTCATCCTAAAGGGGATAATCCACGGGAACCTCTACCTTTAGAGCAGATCAGTCCTATACACATTGATGAAAATTCTTGTTGTCAAACTGGTATCAAGATATTGTAAATTTCTTGATCCATTTTGAGTGTCCAGCATCATTCTCCAAAACCCAGTGTAAAACCCTTAAGTTAAAATCAATCAAGTACTACATTATAAATGCAAATTTATACTGGAAAGATCCACTAAATATTTTGTTATTATGTTTAACCGAATCAGAAACTGAAGGAATCATTGATCAGTTTCATGGAGAATTTTGTGGGGGACATTATTCTTGGAGAGCAACATCATACAAGATTCTGAGGGGAGGATTTTATTTTCCCACATTGTTCTTACAAGTAGGGGCAAAGGTCAGAGGTTGTGTTCCTTGTCAAATGTTTTTTGGTAAACAAAAATTAGCAGCTCTTCCACTTGTTCCTTTAATAGTTTCATCACCTTTTTCTCAATGGGGATTAGATTTTGTTGGAGAGATTCACCCCACTTCAAGTAATCAGCATAGATAGATCCTCACTGCAATAGACTACTTTACTAAATGGGTGGAAGCAATTCCAATCAAAAATGCTACTGATTCAGCAGTAATTAAGTTTATTGAGGAGAATATTTTATCTAGATTTGGTTGCCCAACTCAAATTGTCACTGATAATGCAGCAGCTTTTTCTAGTGTTAAAATGATTAACTTTTTCCAAAAATATCAAATTATGTTACATCATTCAACTTCATACTTCCCTCAAGGTAATGGCCTTGCAGAGTCATCAAACAAAAGTCTGGTAAAGGTAATCAAAAAGACTCTAGCTGATCATAAGAAGAGTTTGGATTCACATTTGATTTGTGCAGTATGGACAAACAGAATTACCCCAAAGAGATCAACTGGAAAATCTCCATTTCAGTTAGTCTATGGGAATGATGCAATTTTCCCTACCAATTTGGCCTTCCTTGTTTTAAAATTCCTGCAGGATTCTACAGATGAACCTAATGATTTTTCAAGAAGAATCAATCAGATTATTAAACTTGAAGTTCAATACAAATTGAATAAATATCAGAATAAGATGAAGGCCCTCTTTGACAGAAGATCTAGGGAGAGGGACTTTAAGGAAAGTGATCTAATTCTAAGATGGGATGTCAGGAGAGAAGAGAAAGGAAAGCATGGCAAATTTGACAATCTATGGTTTGGACCTTTAGCAATTGCTGAAGTCAAGGGTAACAACACTTTTGTGCTGCAGAATCTTGAAGGGCTATATTCCACTTATCCTGTAAATGGAAGGTTTCTCAAACATTATATTCAGTACTAAGAAGTTGAAATAGTTTTCATTGTGAATAATATGGTTTTCTTTTACCTTTCAAGATGTCAGTGTGATTTTCTTTACAGGAAAGATTCCATAGCCCGAGGAGAAGGAACATGGATCTACAAGTTCTCTGCATTCCACAGGAGAAAGTAGTCCCCAGATGGAGCCAATGTTGTAGCATTTTTTGGTTTTGATAAGGTAGAGTAAAATAGTCAAAAAATAAAAAATATTTTGAAAAAATGTTAAGTTAGAATATGGACATAACAATAGTGAATAAAATGTTTTTGAAAAAATCTTGATGATGATGTCCATATCAAAGAATATGTTAGGTTAGATGTCCTAAAAAATAAAGACAAAAAGAAAATGTTAGGTTAGAAAGAAAAGAAAACAAATAAACTTTAAAAGTGAGCAAGTCTAAATGCCACTACTATTGTTTCTGCAAAATAATGGTTGTGTGCAGCTTGTCATAAATGCCACAACCCATGACAGTCAAATAGTTTAATCTTGATTGCTTCATGCTTTAAATTTGATGTTATAGTTAAAGAATAAAGCTCTGGCCAAACTGTTTAATCTTCGCAGATCAGTGGTTAGGTAGAGAATAATAAAGTGCTCATCAGTTTAATCTGAGCCCTTGGATGTTATAAGGTTAGAATTAGATAGTTTTCTTTTGTAAAATAAATAGAAAGGAAAAGGGTTTGCTAGCTTAAATGCAGAAGTATGAGAAGTAGAAAAAAGGTTGCAGAAGTATGATAATTCATTGGGCAAAATGTACATGATGCAATTACACAAAGCAAATGAAGTCTATAAGATCAATTAATTAACTTCCATCATCCTCATTCATCCCTATATTTACTAATTTCTCCTTCCCACCTTTATACAGTTCATAATCATCTATTTTCCATAAAAACCCATTTTCCTAAGGTCAAAATCCTTTTTTCCTAGGAAAAGTGAAAACCCCATGTTAAATCCCCTTTTACCCTAAAAACCCACAAAATGTTGTTTAGCCTAAGTATATATATGTGTGTGTGTGTGAAAGCAAATAACTTATTAAAAAGCATCATACTTAGTGTATTTCCCCTTTTCGCTTATTTCATATTAATGCTAACTTAACGTATTAAACCCCTAAAAGTTCCATTTCCCGTATATATTAACTCCCTTTATTAAAATATCTCGAAACCTTTAGTTTTATTATAAAACTATGTATTTAATAAAATATCGCATTGGCGGATCGCAAGCCTTTCAACATGAATGCACTCTCCCCACATTGTGATATGCGATTGCGATAGACCCGGACCCGAAGCAAATATATATCATAATCCATTGCCATTTCGCATCCGCCCCATCGCAAGTCCCAGCTATAGCATATACCCTCCGCCATTGCGATCTCCGATTGCGATGGGTACCCGGCCCCAACGCAAATATATTTCATGTTTTATTTCCATATTGCATTCGGCCCTTATCGCATTCCTTTGCGATGGGCCATCCTCCGCTAAACCCAGATTGCGATATGCGATGGGAGCCCTGACCCGATGCCACTTATCCACCCGCATTCATATTATTTCAAGTCCGCCATATATGTTTTGCGAAGGATTTCTTTGTTAAAATGTTTTTATGGTTTAAACATAAAACACCACTAATTTGTGTTTTTAACCCTAATAAATCCCATACCGCCATGATTAACTGTTGGGCCCCTCCATTGCTCTTTCCTTTTCCCTCCGCACTGCGCTTTCGCTTCACCACCATTCAATCAAATCCATTTAAATCTATTGACCCTTTGTGATTTCGGGTTGGCTCTCTGTCCGAGCATTACCCGCCTGAAAAGCGGTATTCCACTGACCTCCCCTTGCTATGTGTCAAGCTCAGATCATTTCGGGTGACCCCTCCCAAAACCGCCCGCGCCTCATAAAGCGTGTGATGAAAACCAAAACCGCTTCCCGCATAACGACAAAATGACCACTGTTCACTTTGCCCCACATTTCAAAAAGAAAGTCGTTTTTCTGTTTAAACACAAAAATCATCATTTTGGCTTTGTTTCACCCATTTACACAGTAAACCCTCCATAAGCCTCTGCAACCAATAAAGCCATTGTTTTACCTTCTGATACGCTCTGGACTCCTTCCATATCCTTTTGAGCTCAATAAAGCCATTGAAGTCCTCCTTTGTCACCTATGTTTTCTTGACAATTTCTGTGTTTTGCAGGGAAAAACTTATGTTCCATGCTTACAAAGAAAAATCTGGCATACAGTTTGAAGACAAATATGAAGATATTATTGTTGAAAAACATAGTAAAAAAACCTGAAATGCACAGTAAAGAAAAAAAGGAACATAGTAAAAGTTAATCAGCAGGGTCAAATGATTTTCACAGAGTTTAAAGAGTATCAGATAAAAGATCAAACGAAGAAATCAACCAAGCGTAAAAGATTCAAACAGTCAAGCAGCTTAAAGGGCAAAATATCAAACAAAAAAGCCAGCACAACCTGAATAAAAGGGACAGCAAGAAGCAATTCAATAGTTGCCCCTATCTTCTTGTATGAAGATCTTTCTTTTCCTAGAATAAATCTTAATTAGTTTTAGAATATTTTCTTAAGTTTCATTTTTGTATAAATAACTCTCTTCTCGAGTTATTATGGGTTCGAAGTTCAAGATTCATTGTTAATTGCTTGTTAAGTTGTCACTTTTCTTTCTACTTTGAACCTGGTTACACCTTTGAAGGAAGCTTTTGTAGACACTTGATGTACTCAGTCTTTCTGGAACCTTAATACAAAGTAGTGGATTCTGAATTTGGTTTTACACAGGTTGTGTTATCCTATAAGTTTTTCCAGTTATCAATCATTATGCTTTTCTTCATATGCTTATGACTTATAGAGATATCTAGGTAGGAATAATTGTGTCTCAATTTATTCCCATAAGCTCCTAAAGTGATCATCTATTAAGAGAATGGATTAATGAATTGTCTCTTTACCTAATCCCCTCTAATCAATAAATCATCAACATCTTTTGTAAGCTTAAGTAAACTGCCTTGAATCTTTGGAACGTAGTTCAGAAGGTTTTCACACTTATGATTGTTCTGTTTTACAGTTTGGAAACTGTGACAATCATATTATTTTCTGTCTTATTCTCACCACTATTTTTTATCTATATCACTGTGTAAAGCTTTATAGCAGCCCTTTGCTGAGATATTAATATAACCCAAAGGATTAAGTATTTCAATTCTACATATGTCTTCATTCATTGGTCTTCCAAAGCTAAAACCAAAATCCCCAAAACAATTATTTTAGATGCTCTGGCATTAGTCGCTGACCTACTACTATCTCAAAGGTACAACACATGTTTCATGCATATGTTGTTATTGTAGTTCGACTATTCTGGTTACTTTAGCAATGTCTGTAATTTTACTTATGAATTGATGTATGGGTCATTCCGTATGTGATTGTATGAATCTTATTGAAGCTTCTTGTTGGTTTAACTCATCACTTTGGATTGTCGACTATTTTGCTTTCTAGTTTGTGATGTCATTCAACTCGTATGTTCCTTTCAGGTAGTGTACTATTACAGGCTTCTAAGGGACACACTTATTTTCCCCTTCCGTGTTTTAGAACCTCCCCATGCATCTCTCCTGACTTGCTACAAGGTCACACACTTGCTTCTGACAAGGATATCTTACTAACCTCTGCACGTTATCGCATCCAAGGAGATTTACTACCCATTGTTGGGACTCCTATTCCAAACGGGTTGAGGTCTAGTTGGGACTTCTTACCGGGGAGATCCCCTAACATGTTGGCGGGTCTAGCACCATCAACGGGGCGATATCCATGTAATCATGATGAATAAGACTCTAGAAGAGTCAATATTGTATCTCTAGTTAGTGTTGAAGGAGTCAAACTTAACCACTAGTACATTATCTGGATTTGTTATAATTGGACCACTAGTAGGAAAAGGGGTTTCATTCTATTCAAGTGCATCTTGTTTCTTAGATGAGAAAAGTAGTTTAAAGTGGATAAAGAGAGAGCACACAAAGAAGGTTTTTATTTCATTGTTCTTTATTTTCCGTTTTTATCTATTTGATGCATAAGCATAACACAATGATTAACAAACCCAGAAATCTAAGAAAAAAATAACCCTTGTAATGTAGATTTCAAATTTTCAAACATATTTTAGTAGATCTATTGTGATGAATTGTCCAGTGAAATATCCATAATAGTTTACAGATCAATAGGTTCAAAGTTCAAAACATGGGTTGATAAGAGGCATGATTAGCAAATCAAATCTCATTCAGAAATTAGGAGGAATTTCAAGTATCAAAAGTAGACAAATAACCTAATTAATAAATTAAACTTGATTTTTATATCGAAGAAAACTTTGAAAAGATGGGGGAACAAGGCCCAATCACAACGTCAATCTTTGGATTTGAAAGGAAGAACTAGAATTCAAACTCTTAAGAATTTTGACCCATACATGAACTTGTGAAGTGGGGGCCTAGTTTGAGAATTAAGCCAACCATGAACTTGGATTAACATTGACCTTTGGCTTTGAAAGGGAAGAACATGAATTCAAATTGTTAATAATTTGGACCCATAAATGAAATTGTGAAGGGAGGCCCTAGTTTGGTAATTAAGTCAACCATGAACTTGGGCTTAAAAAACTTTAGGCAAGACTTCATCAAAGCTTGGGATTTGAGTTCAAAAATCCAAACTCTAGGTTGATAGGAGGCCCAATTTGAGAATCAGGCTTGATCATGAAATTAGGGGAGAGTTAAAGCATTGAAAATGGACAAATGACATGATTAAAAAATTAGACCGAATTTTGAAATTAAGTCAAAATTCAAATGAAGTGAACTATAATGATGTTGAACTTCAAATGAAATCAAATTTGAACTAAGCTAAACTAAAAATCAATTGACGAAGAAATAGTTATAGTTAAAGTCGTGGAAGGAAAAGAAACCAAGGCAACCTCAAGCAAGTGAAAAATGACTACTCATATGACTTCCATTTTGAAAGAATGATTAGGGTTATGAAGCAAATGAGGAACCAAGATCTATACAAACCCAAAAGAAAATATATTCCAAGTAACAAGAAAAAAGAGGATCCCCAAATTTTGCTCAAAAAATTGGGGGTTGTTAAGGGCTTAATAAACAGTAACACACAAGGTGAACCCATGAATCTTAGAATAATTACTGAGTCATATCGTTTAACAAAAAAATCATTTTTTTAAGGAACTCATTTCTTAGAATTCTAACCAATGGATTCTTTGGTTCCTTTTTGTATAACATTAACCCAAAGTATCCCAACCATGTATCTTTAGTTATTTAGAAAGTTTTTTGAAGATAAAAAGTACTAAGTTGATTTACTTTATAGTGTCGCTTTACGCTTCAAGTAATAGTCATAATCCTAATTTTCACTTCCCTACTGTGTTGATTCATTGTCCACATGTGTCCATAGCTCATTGCTCACATGTGTCCATAGCTCCAATGGAGATACCTTGACATCACAAACCTTGTTCCTGTATTCTTTTCATTAACGAAATGTTCCACATGGCTAGATGAAGCGTCTTCTCTCTCTCATCCTTCCATATCCCTTTCTTAGCCATATAAAGCACCTACGTGTTGAGTCAAGACCATGTCACACAAGATTAACCTCAAAATCAAATTAATTATTCCATCAAACTCTATTTAGAAATTCAAATTAAAACTAGCTTTGAGTAACAAGCTTAACTTTACATGCATGTATTGTGTTGAAACCAGTATAGATCCATCTTAAGCACAAATCTAACATGGCCCGAGAGGGATCAAATTTATTCAAGTGCAAGGGTTAGCTCAGTTGGTCGAGTTCTCATTGCTAAGTACCTCCCCAATTGGGAGGTCACGTGGTCAGATCTTCTCAATGCCCTTAGATTTAGGCCCTACTTGTTTGGCGAGCAAGTGGATCCCTTCGGATTGATTTGCTTGGATTTTCCGGTGAATTTAGTAGTCTAGTCTCCATGGACCACCTTAAAAAAAGATATATACATAGAAAAAAAAAACAAAAACAAAACATATATATATATATATATATATATACAGTTGACATTAAAATATTGTAAATAAGATGTGCAATCCACACACATTATTATATTAAAGTATACGAATATTAAAATGTTTTATTCATAGCCACTTTAAAAATAAATAAATAAATAAATTTTAAATTGTTATTATGAATATTTTAAATATCATAATATTAATTTTATATCAATGAATCGAATTGAATACACATGCCCCTCTTACTACTCTATTAGGAATTATTGATATTTTTTATTTTATTTTTTAACTTTCAATTATGACATTGAATATTTATTATTATACAACATTAAAATAATTTATTTTAATATCTTTTCTATATATAGATATATATGAAGTTGATATCAACATAAATTAGTTAACATAGATCTTCAAATAATTTATTGAAATCCATGTTGAAATAATTTTGAAAATTATAAAATTTAAACATCTTACTCACATTAAAGGTCATATATTATTTTTATATTAAGAATTGAATGAATTGCACATCCCTCTTACTATTCTTATTAGGAAGTACTTGATGTTTTTATAATTTTATTTTTAACTTTCAATTACTTTTTTATTTGGACATTGAATATCTTATTATAAACATTAAAATATCTTATTTTAACATGTTTTCTATATATAGATATATATGAAGTTGATATCAACTAACTAAAAATGCATTAGCATATTCATTTTTGTTTTTTTATTGTAGGTGACAATTTTTTTTTAGAGAATATTTTATTTTTACTTTAAAAAAGACACTTAGTCAACTCCATGTTGAGCAGAGACATACTTACACATCACCCTCATATTGGATTGTAGAATGAGCCTCTCAACTCAATTAAATGTATATGTACTAAAAGTTGAAACATGAAAGCTCTTATTATTTATCCATTTTGAAAGATTGATCAACTTTGCAAAACAAACAAAGAATCAAGGTTTATACAATGGCAAAAGAAATTGCATTCAAACTAAAAAGAAAAATAGATTCTAGTGATATCTTAACCTTGGTTGGATTTTTTAATCTATCCTGGAGATCAAAAATCGTTTACAATGTAACCACATTTCTAGATGCAATGTTGGTTTTTGAATAAATGATCTTACTATGAAGGCCTTCCAAGATTTTTGCATGCTCTTCATAATCTACAATATTGTCAATGATCTATTGATCATTAGAAAAAACTCTCTAGCTTGCTCTAGCTTGTGATGTTATCTAGGATAAGAGTTGAAAACCAAATCAATAAAAAATTTATCAATAATAAAACCCTACAAGGGAACCAAATGAGTTATGCCAAATTACAATATTACAAAATAGTTATACCGCATTATGATGTTAATTAATGACTATGTTATATCACAACATTCCTTAATAGTTATGTTAATATGTGACATTCTTTAATGATGTTAATTAATGACTATGTTATATCACAACATTCTTTAATGGTTATGTTAACATGTGTCATTCTTTAATGGTTAATGGTTATGTTAACATGTGTCATTCTTTATGGTTATGTTAAAATGCGTCATTTCTTAATGGGTGTCGCAATGCAACATTCATCAAGGATCTTATTCCATTGCAGCATACATGGTTGGTTAACACTAAACAATTGACTTCAACATTATGTCACACTATAACATTAAAGCTGGATAATAATACATATTATTGTTTTAGTTAATCAAGTTTATATCTAACTTTTTAATAAAGTAATTTTTAACTTTTTATTATCCTATAAACTTTGGAGAAATTACATTTTTGTGTTTGAAATTCCATATTATTAGATAAAAATTATATTTAACTTTTTAATAAAGTAATTTTTAACTTTTTATTATCATTGAAATGTATTTACTAAATATTGGAAGTGTTCGCAAATTTGGTTTCATTTTAAGAAGGATATTGCATTGCTGTAAGAAAGAGAAAGAGATGCATTCATATGTTAGAGTGGTATTGAAAACTAATAAATATTCATGTGTTAAAGTGGTATTGAAAACTAATAAATACATATACATATCAAAGAAAGAGATGCATTCATGTGTTAAAGTGGTATTGAAAACTAATAAATACATGATGCGATCAAAGAAAGAAATTTTTGGATATTGTTATCATCATGATAACTTTACTGGTGGTATTTTGTGTAGTATGTTTGGAACTATTCTGGACACACTTACATTTTCACGAAGAAATTTCTTCTCATTTACCTTTTCAATATTTTGAGAAATTTCTTCTCATTTACCTTTTCAGCAAGAATGCCAGACTTTGATGAAGAGTAAAGCAACAGCAGCAAGAATGCCAGACTTTGAAGAAGAGTAAAGCAACAGCAGCAAGAATGCCAGACTTTGAAAAATGATTTAGGAGTAATGATTTAGGAGGAAGAGACAGTATAGAGAAGCCACAATCACAGAGACCTTAGGAGGAAGAGACAGTATAGAGAAGTCACAATCACAGAGACCGATCATAAAGTTACAATTATGTGCTCCGGGTGAGGGGAGGGAGGCCTTGGGACCATGATATGCAAAATTAGTCTAATAAAATTTACTAAGAATAATAATATTAATATTAATATAGTAAATTAGAAGTTTCATGTAATTTAATTAATAGTTAGTTTTATTACACTGTTTTATGTTAATTTTTTGAGAGGTAATAAATGGATATTAGAATGTGTGCAGTTTAGTTTTATTTGTTTAAGAGGTAATAAATGGATATTAAGTGGTGTTGAGTTTAGTTCCATAAAACATCCAAAATTAATCAACATCCAAATTTAATCAAGCTTCACACCATATCCTAATTTAATTAGGCTTCACACAATCCTAGTGACAACATTCAAAAGTATCTCATAAAACATCCAAGCTTAATCAAACTTAAAGCAATCCAAATTTAATCAAGCTTCACACCATCCTAATTTAATTAGGCTTCACATGATCCTAGTGACAACATTCAAAAGTATCTCATAAAACATCCAAGCTTAATCAAACTTAAAGCAATCCTAATTACAGCATTCAAGAGGAATTGAAAGTGAGAGGCAAGCAATCCTAATTACAGGATTCAAGAGAAATTGAAAGTGAGAGGCCACCTACTGGGATAAAAATTAACTCAACTGAGTTTGTACAATCTTAATGACAGCCTCCTACAAATGGATAAATCATTCATTCCCCCATCTCAATCCTAATGACAGCATTCAAGAGGAATTGAAAGTGATAGCCCACCTACTGGGATAAAAATTAACTCAACTGAGTTTGTACAATCTTAATGACAGCCTCCTACAAATGGATAAATCATTCATTCCCCCATCTCACATTCATGATCCCAGTTCCTAACTTCATAAAATAAAATAAAGCAAAAATTAATTAATAAATATTCCATATTTTATTCAATATATTCTTTGAATAAGGATGTTTCACAGCTAATTGTTGTACCATCATCTCTGAAGATTCTTTTGAAAGTTCTTCCTGTATCTCGCTATGGAAAGAGGTGTGACGGACCCTGTGAGGGTTGTACCCCTGGGGCTTTATCAGTTCATACCCTTGATTAAGGGATGGCTGCTTTGTATAGTAATCCAATTGTTATGACCAATGTTTGGACTCAGTTCACAACATTAAGTATCAGTTCACACCTCTGAATCGAGAATGGCAATTTCCGCCACTGCCTATGGATGGCAAATCCAAACGTATTTAACAGTAATTATAGAAAAAACGCTTTTGTGACTGAAATAAAAGTCTGATGCTTTTACTATTGAACCATTTGGGTCATATTGTATTTAGAAGCTGCATTACTACCAAGAAATACGACCTTCGACTCTCTCCAACTGTCTTACATATATCTCACATTATACATATTTCACTTGTCGGAGACCGTGCTAAGACTGAATATCTTAGTGCTCTTGCCAGATAGCGTAGTCTCATGAAGCAGACCCATCCTAGAGTTACGAAATCATCACAATACAATGTTTCCAATAGAAATCAAAGCCAATGTTGCAGTTAGTGGAACAGAACTTTTCAGCACTGTATTCTTCTCCAATACTAAACTAGAGACAATTACACTGAAAATTCAATGGCTTTATCATACCATTATACAAGGGATGGCTTGATTATAGTTGATCATTACAGACATTTCCCAAAAGAGTACACAAATCAAGTATTTTAAATATGCAACGAAGAAGTGTATTCCATTTTTTTGAAGAAATAAAAACAAAATCGTATAAATTATCATACCTACCCACTGCTTTTTAGAAAACCAGTGCCCCAGGACTCATCCTTTTCAATGCCCATAACAAGTTTGCATGCGAGAAACCAGAGGTATGTTCCCTTAATAAATGAAAAGAAGTTCAAATAATACTAGTCCAAACTAGCTCAAATTCCTAAAAAAATGAAAACAGGAACTAGATTTTTATTTCTACAGAACCTTTATAGGCAAGTCTAACGAGCCTTCCAACATACTCTGCAACCAAAAACTGACGGATCTCCATTATGTCACTTGAAGTCAAAGTACACAACCAAATTCCAACTAAATGACAAATTGATCTCATGATATCTATGCACGCAAGCCAGCACAAAATCTAGCCCACGTAAGCCAAAGTGCAGTAGGAGAGACAATAACGCAACCTTTAGGCAGCCTGTTCCTCAATTTGCCTAGATGGTGGTAAGTCAGGTTTTGAAGGACGTCTCCAATTATCAGTCCCTCCAGATCTGTCTTCATCTCGCTGCCTTTCACGGTCAGGACCAGCTCCCCAACGATCACGTTCATCCTTCTGACCAAATCCACCAAACTTTGATCGTGGCTCGTAACGCCCAACAGGGGGTTGGGCATCCCGTCCACGTGGTGGTTCATAGTTATCACGCCTTCCAGATACTGGAGGTTCATATTTAACCCCTGTTTGTCTTGTAGGTGGCTCATATTTACGGGTTGGAGGGGCATACTTATCCCTAGCTGGCACATCTGTTTCACGTTGTCTAGCAGGGAGGCCATCTCTGCCATCAACATTTGTTTGCCGATCTCCACGGCGCCACCTATCAGTATCTGCTTCAGTGCCAGCAGATTCGGTCGCCTTGCGCAGAGCTCGGGGAACAAATTTGTTTGTACTTGGCTCTGAGGGTTTTGAAACTCTTGGTTCCTCTTTGATCAAAGCTTCTTTTCGTAGCCTCTCCTTCTCCTCCAGCTCCCTTTCACGCTGCTTCTGCTTTTCAGCAATCTCATCCAGCTTGGCTCTCCATTCTGCATCCTGTTTGCGCTTTCTTTCCTCCTCTGTAACACATTTGTCCCATGAACTCTCATTATCGACAAAAGCAAATAAAAACATACCACATATAATCAACGAAGTTATACGCAAGATATATCGTATAGCTGAACCTCAATCTTACCCTCACGCTTGCGGGCTTCTTCCTCTTCCTTAAGTTTAATCAACCTTGCCTCCTCCTGCCTTCGATAATATTCCATTTTTCTGCGCATCTCCCTTTCCTGCTTCCTAACTGCTCGGAGCTCTGCAAGCCGCTCTTCTCTTTCTCTCTTCAGTCTCTCAAACTCTCCTTCACGACGGCTGACTACTTGATTCTGAAAGATATTCTGCATTATCAAAACAAACCCAAATAAGTTACAAAAGGAAAATAGTTCCTGACAAGTAATTTTAAAAATGAAAAACCCTACCTTGTCATTCAACATTCGTATAAGCCTATTCTTCTCCACAAGATCTCCAACATGTTGCTGTCTGCTTTGTTCAATCGCTTGCTGTCATTCCAGAAGTATTATATTAAAGAGAGACCAGTGGATATATACAATTAAAACTTAAAAGGTATGAACTGCTGGATTGCAAAAAAATTCATACAGTTTTAAACAATCCATTGTCTAACTGAACTTGGTAGCTTGATGAAAACTGCAAGCAATTCAGTTTTATATAATAATCAAATTTGATGTAGCATTGTTGGATTTAAAAAGTCAAGTTCATGCTCACCTGTTGTTGCTGTTCGAAGAATATTTCATCATCTACCAAGTGTTTTTGATAGGCTGCATCAATAAGAGGGGCTTCTTCTTCTCTTTTTGCCCTTTCCAAGTAATCCATTGTTTTCGCTAGTTTCTGAAGTTTGCGTTCCATTTCCTGCCTTTCCTTAAGTTGCTCGTGCAGAGCCTGTTCCATGAGGATTTGCTTCGTAACCTTTTCCTGTGAGAGAATAATAATTAGAAGAAAGGATCACATAAGTATCTTTCATGCATAGAATTCCTCCCAAACAAAGAAAACTAATATTTGCAAGACATATTTAACAGAACCATATTAAATTAGACATGCAAGTAATGCTCCAGACCCCTTCAATGGCAGGCTTTTTGCCCTTTTTCCCTTTTCTTCTCTCAGCTTCTTGAAGTAAAAATTGGGCTTCTTCCAGTTCCTTCTCTTCAATCTCCCGCCGAATTCTCTGCTCTTCTCTCTTTGTATATTCAGATTGAAGTCTTTTCTGTTCCGCTTCTTCGGTTATTCTTTGTTGCTTCAACCTCTTGGACTCTTCTTCTCGTTCCTTCACAATACCAGTGAAAAGAAACAAATTTAGCCCAAAACACTACCACAGAGACTCCAACAATCTACAATATCAAACACTCACACAGCTAAAAACAAACTTCAGTACATACCATTTCAAGCATATGTCTTTCTTGCTCCTCCTTGCGCCTCTCAATCAAGACTTTGCGAGCAAGCAGTTTTCTATGTTCTTTCTCTATAACATCAAGCAATACTGGGAAGTGTTGAGGTGGTTTTGTGACTTTTTCAACAGAAGGCAATTGTATAAGGCTTCTGGCTTTGTTCAAGCGCTTTGCAAGAAGAGTTAAATGATTTTTTATCTTGTCTGATTCAAGGTCCTGCATGAGTAAACCCAAGCCTATTATAACATCCTCACTATAAAAAATACTCCATGCACAGAAGCAGCATCCTCAAAAGGCTTAATCTTGTACTCAAAATAATGAAAACCGAAAAAGTATTAAATTCTTCACCTGACTGCCAAACTGTACAATGCCTTTTAAATGGTCAATTTTCAACTGTAAGAAATTGTACTTCACAGCATCCACACTAAGCTTCTCTACAACAGCAAAATCAAAAAATGGTATCATCCTTGAAAGGGCTGTGACTTTCATTGTTTGATACACTTGTGACACCTGGCACATGCAAGGATTAAGCTTAGAAAACCTTCTAGTATAAATATAAAAATCTCTGTGCATAACTCTATACACAACACCAAGAGAGGGAGAGGCATCAAATTGCCAATTGCCACACCATAACACAAACGCATGAATTCAACAAAGAAAGAAAATCACTCAATCAATGCCACAAGTTATAAAACTTTAAAAGTTGTCCGCATTTACAAATCACAAGTTCTTACACTACAAAGTACTAAAGAGCATGAGACAATGCAAGTGAAACAATAAAATTAAGTGTTAAACCCCTCACCTGTTGTAACACTCTCAAAGTAGTTAGCCTTTCTAAAGCAGGAATGTATTGCTCCAGCTGCACTTCTGGGACGGGTGAAGCTGAAGATAATTTGTCACTGAGTTTAGAGAGCTTTCCCAGCAGAGGCTGAACTTTGTCAGCGAGATCTAAAGGGTGGAAATCATTTTCCAGTAGATGGTACAAATCTTTGACTTCTTGTGGAACATATGTCATGACACCTTTGGAAACCTGACACACGATAAAGAGACCAGTTACCCACGAAAAGTACATTAACCAAAGGCAAAGGTTTCAACAGTCCATTATGTTATAACAGAAATCATGTAAGCATGTTAAATCACAAAAACACACAAGTAGTGACTGCATAGTAGAATAGGATTGCTCTGACTTCTCAGCAACTTAAAGAAAGTTGCCTTTCAATTTGATTTACTAAATTGTTGACAAGCTCTTTATACATTATACTTACCAATTCCGAAATAAGTGCTGAGCGTGACAACTGCAAAAAAATATATTATATTTGTCAGTAGACAAAATGGAAGAACTCTAAAAATATTACAAAGAAGTCTACATAAGCAAACATCTCATACAGCAACAACACACTTAAGCGCCTTATTTAAAATACCCTACCATTTCTTTGTTGTCCTTTTTAGGATCCAAACTAAATCCCAGAAGATTGGCCATTCTTAAACTTCTTTCCTTCTCATTCTCCAGTTCAAAATGGTGAGCTCCATGCTTATGATCGTAGGGCATAACAGAAATGGCAGCCAACAATACAGAAGATGCCATCAGCTGCAAATCCTTCTGTGTCAGGTTTTTATTGTAGCTTTTTTGGAGGATATATAGCTTGTACCATGCATAGCCATGATACAAATGACTTTCTGATACCCAAAATATCTTTGTTAGCTTTGAATAGTAAATTGCCATCATTTGTGGCTTAGGAGTCTTCTTAACCATGCACATAAGACCGTGAATATCTTCTATAGAGCGAAAAGCTTCCTGCACATCAAATGGTGTCAGTCATTAGAAATAGTAGAGAAGGCAAAGCAAAATGACATGTTAAAAACTTAGTTCACCAACCTGCCACAGCTCAAGCTCGGTTGCAGCCTTCAGTTGCTCAAACCTTGTATCAAGATAAAGCTGCAAACTCTCAGGTAGACTGAGATCAGGCCTGTCTCTTTGATCTCTGTACTTATTCAAATTGACTAGGTGATTACGAATTATTTCACAAAGTCGGCGGAACTCTGTTGTCCGCTTGTATTGCAAACAGAAATGGAAGGCTCGATGTGCAGTCATCTGTGCATACAATTAAAATTGTTGTCAGCCATACCAGAATGACAACCTAATTCAAAATTAAAAGAGAACAAAAATAAATAAATAAATAAATAAATAAATTAAAAATAAATAAATAAATAAAATAAAAAATTGTACTACACGACCAATCCAATCCGTTTTGTTCCTATAAACAGTATATCCAGTTAAAAACTGGTCATGTTAGGAGGATGTGTAGCATGTGTCTGTTGTCATTGTGTCATGAGACACAACACATAGCAATGTAATCAGAACTGGACCAGTCATCAAACAGGTCAACCCAATACTGGGAACTGGAACAGAAATGGATTGCAGCCAGGAAAAAACAAGTTATAAAAATAAAATAATAATATAAAATAAATAAATAAATAGTGATTGGCCAAAAAATACATTAGACACAAATATGCAAAGTTCCTCATTTATTTAACAAGTTAGTTGAATCCAAAACATTAAAACATTAGACACAAATATGCCAAGATCCTCATATATTTAGCATTAGCAAGTTAGGGTGCATAACCAAGTGATATCAATCTCTAAACCAAAAATACATCAACAAACAGGCTCTGAATGGCCTTTGTTGTCCAAAAAAATCATGCTGCAACAAATACCACGTATCATCAAAAACATTGCCTATGTTGGGATCCTCATCATCAATACCACCCTCCAAGCTTTACATGTCAAATCGAGATTTCATTTGAGTGATGGTTACATTTTTACTAGGGTCATGACAGAGGAGTTCAACAATCAAAGCCACCAACATCAAGGTACATATAGAGTCTGGTGTTCTTGAATATCCAATGGAAAAGTTGCAATTCTCCCAATCATGAAATCCTGAAAAAATGCTACATCTGCTGGAAAAAATGTTACATCTGCTGGATTTTGAGTGATATCTAAAATTCTACTTTATCTGTATGAAATCCAATGAGTTTGGAACCAGTCTCAAACATCCTGAAACAATTAATTGTAATGTTAAAAATTAAGTAAAAAGGTGGTACTTTAATAATATAGTAATTACCTAGGGTTGAATATTAAGGTGCCCCATTCATAAATTATTAAATTATTGTTCTTTTAAAAATTGCATTCCGAGGGTCCTTTCTTGCATCGTACAGAACCAACCAGTTCTGTAACTGAATTGGCCGATTCCATGAAAAAAGGCTGGTTCAGTACTGAACTGTCGTTTTCTGGTTCTGTGCCACTAGGCAAACTGGTTCTGGCTTGAAAACAATCGGACCACCCAATTCAAAAAGTTCCAGTCCAGCTCTGATGACACTGATATAGAACAAAATTCTACCACACTGGCCACAAAAGAAGCACTTGAAGCTCCTAAAACCAGACAGACCATAGTCAATCATTCACAATGCATCCACAGTTGGGATTAGGATCGAGCATTTAATTAGAGAGAACTTTCTGTGGAATCGAAGTTTTCACCAGAGATAACTATTGCAAGCAGCGCCTGCTTATGAACAACAAACACAAAATACTGCCAAAAAGGAAACTGTTCGGTAGATTCCAGCACAAATAGATTTAACTAGTTCTTACCGCATATAACGCTTCCAGCTTCGAATTGTTACGAAGTATTTCAAGCACGGTCCTATACGTTTCCCAGAGAAACTTGAACCAAGGGGTAACCAGCTCCCGGTCAGACCTGTCTTTCCCTTTCTCTCCGCTAACATAACTGAGCATCAAGTCCTCTGGCCTCTTCTCTGCCTCTAAGTCCTCAACATCAAGAGCAATCTCAGAAGCCTGTGATTGAGCTTGAGCTTCTTCAGCCTTCTCAGTAGATAGTTGGAGAAAATACTTGATAACCTCCTCCAATGAACTGACATTAACTTGCTGGCATACAATACGATACTGAATAAGCCCATCCTTTGCAAATCTGCCACGCCTCATTTCGACACAAAGTTCCACATATTTGAACATTATCTTTTCCAGAGTTTTTTGCCATGCTCTGTACCGTTTTGATGTTATCAAGTCATGAAGAGCTTGTAGTGCAGCCTGTTTCTGGCCAACATTCACCAATTCTGCATACAACAAATAACACCAAAGTTAATTAGACGTTTTAAAAGTAACTGAAAAGTCTGAAACATTTGTCTGCCTCTGCAAATACAATACTTTGGTGCTATTACGATCAAATAACACAAATAAGTTTAAAATACTAGAAAGCTTGAATTTTGAATGTATAAATTGTTCATTTATCTTTGAATACCACGCATCACAACAGTTTCGGGGTTGTAGTGCAGAATTAGAGCTAAAAAATCCAACTGAAAAGAGAGCAGAGACAATGATTTTCAACATAGTCTTCAAATATTTTGGAAGATAAACCTGATATCACATTTTGCAACAGAGTGGAGAATCCTGCTATGTGGATAAACGGATAGGACCAAATTGGCTATCCTCAATATTCAGGATTTACAGTCTGCCGAAAATGGCAGGAACAAAAATATGGACATCGCTGCAGAAAACAAATGTTACAAAGCCGCCTTATAACTAATCCCTTGTAATGATTAGGTTCCCACAAAACTGCAGGCCGATAAACTGTTGTAACAAGGCCCTGGTATGAACAACGAGGGTTTTAAGCAATTTATACTCAACGGACGAAACAAGGTTATGTATAGTGAAACAACTAGAGAAATCCAGTAGAATCTTCGCATAACGTACTGTGGATCTTCAGTGTCCATCATAACATCTATCACAGGCGCATCTTAAAACAAGGGCTTAAATTTGGAGTTTTCGGAAAACAAATCAGATTGAATAAAACCAAAGAAATTATCTGTAGGCAGTCTCAAAACCTAACCCTAGAACATTAACCTAACTAGTGAAAACAGATATAAACTTTTCTGAATCTGATAAACCCCATCCAAATACAAAGTTCTGATAACTTCAACTCTACAAAAATTTCCCTTTACAATATTTTACCGAATCAAGCAAAAGCAGCGGCTGAATCCAGAATCGGACCAGAATTCAATAGATGTAAAAAAAAATATCCATGTAAAACTAAATCTATGTAAATAAAACTTACCTTCGGCCCTCTTGAGGGCATTTTCAGGCTTAGCAAAGGTCGCCATGGTGATAAACCCCTGTAGACCTCAGAAAATCGAAAACCCACCGACTTACTAGTAAACTCAGGGATATAAAAAGAATATAGGGGTTTCCCCCACACCTGGACTCCCAGAGCGCAAAAACACACCACAAGAGACCGTATAGCGCAGCCTAAGTGGATCCGGGCGCCGATCGAGCGCTAAAAGGTTGTGCAAACCGATAGAAACGCCTCTAGTGTTCAGAGGCGGACCGCAAAGACGCTTAGCGAGGTCGCGTCGTTAGCCGAGAGCAACACCTAGTCGAGCGCGCACTGATATTTGCAATTTCTAATGAATGAAAAAATTGTTCTGCCGTGGTGTGACAGAGCCAGATTTGGAGGTGGTTATTGATTTAATAGTAAACTCTAATTACCAATTTATGCGAAAAAATAATTGACAGGAGGAGGTTTTCGCAATCCACTGAAGGAGATGGGGTTGGATATTTTTAGAGTGCCAATAGTTTTTTGCGCTCAAGATAAAATATGTCTTAAAAGGATTTTGAAGGATTTATAAATATTAGGTATTTCCTTCTCCAAATTTATTTTAGGAAATTGTGTAAATTTTATTTATAAAATAAATAATAGAAAATCAAATTGTTGTTTTGTTTTAATGTGCATTATTTTATTTATAAAGTATTATAAATCTGGTATTAATGTGATGCAATTTTAAAAGGAAAATTTATATTAATGTGTATAAGAAAATGTTAATTAGAATTTACAATAAATGTAAATGATTAAACATTGATCTTACACATGTACGTATTAGATTGTTAGAAGTGATAAATATATAATGTTAACAATCTCTACTTATGGTTAACAGTATGTGTTTCTTTTTAAGAAGTCACGAGTTTAAAACAAGAGAGGGTAGAGTATGTATGCCTTTATAGACTTAGCAATCAAATCATTGTGTGGAGGTGGGTCCCTTGTCCCACAAACAAGGGGTCTCGTACACCAATTTGGTGTTCGCTCCCTTGTCCCACAAACAAGGGGTCTCGTACACCAATTTGGTGTTCGCTCCCTTGTCCCACAAACAAAGGGGTCTCGTACACCAATTTGATCATTATTATTATTATTATAATAAATCCTTGATGATGTTATGTTAGTGATGATGCTATGTTATTGAATTCTGACCATTTATAAGAACTAGTAATTGTTAATTTTTTTATACTTTTCTTTAGTTTCTTGGTTTCAATAATGCATAAGATTTTACATAATCCTCAACAAGATAGAATCCATTTTCTCTTAACATCATATCTATACAGTTTTGGCACATGATTTTTTAGCTAATTTTAATGTACATTATAGCTTCTTATGGCAATTTTGTATGTTTATAGTTTAGCATATTAAAAATTTTGATCTTTTAATTGTCTTTTTGTTCGTAATTGTACTAGTTTTGTTCTAACTCATTAAAAAAAATACATGTAGCAAAGTGAACTATTGACTTTCTTAGGTGTTTGGTGGATGTTTCAAATGTGTGATTGAGATAATGATAGTCATAATTTTATATATGTCAATATAAGATTTGTGGGTTCTTTACCCACAAAAAAAGGCCCAATAAATATATTTGCCCCAACACAACATCAAAATGGTTATTTTGGTAACCAATGGATTGACTTTTGAGCATTTATGAGTTTAAATGTAAATCTAGGTTATGTTCATGGTGGAGAGTACAGTGAATGTTACAATATCCATGAAAGCATCCATATAAATGTCCATAAAAAACATTCATACAAATGCCCATGAAATATTCATATAGATGTCCATAAAACATCTAGCATAGAGATTAACAATTAGATATTTGCAAAGAAGAGGCCCCCCTCACCTCCCTCTTCCCAACCCTAGGGTTTCACCTCCTAAATGTAAGAGAATCTAGGGCAGGTTGGATATGGAAAGGAAGTTTCACCTCCTAAATGTAAGAGAATCTAGGGCATGGTTGGCTATGGAAAGGAAGTTTCACCTCCTAAATGTAAGAGAATCTAGGGCATGGTTGGATATGGGAAGGAGGCTCATGGATGTGTAGAATGTGGAGCCAATGTAATTTTGGAGGATAACATGCCATGTTCATATGTGCTTGTGTAGGATTTCAATGGGAGCTCTCTTCATGGTCCTAATGACACTTTGTTTTGTATTTTTTGGATTTGCAAGTGTATGTTGTGGATTCATTAACATCTAGCTCATCATGGCTTGTGTGGATGCCAATGACTCCTTTCTACATTGCCCCCTGCACTTAAAGATTAATGCCTACTCATGACAACTTGTCATGGTCAACCTGGTCCTTATGTGTTGTAGCTTATAAGGTTTTGGACAATGGGTTCATTGATGTATGGCTTTAGATGCACTAATCTACAACTCAAAACCTTTGGAGATAAGGTTCTCTCTTTAAGCACATGTTGTCCCCTTACTTGCCATCAATAATTTCTATAAGGGTCACTTTTAGACCAAAATTTTCTAAGTAGGATTGGTGGGTTGAATATGGCTTTGAGGCTTGTTGTTAGCTTGGGAGGGTTTCCTGACTCATGGTGGTTGGATCTATGATTTGTGCCCTAGCATGGCTTGTGGTTTCCCTCTCATCCAAATATCAGTTACCTTATGTGGTGTGATAACTAATATTCAATAAGTTGATAATTTGGTTGATTTATATTTGATTTAGCCTTTGGAGTGTGTCCTCCCTACACACTATGTTGGTAGTTTATAGGGGGGTAAATTTGATTAGATTTTTTGCTTAAGATTGAGCTTGTGGATATCTGCATTATAACGCCCTTTTTATACTATGTACATTGTGCCTATTAATAAAATTGAAAAGAATATTTAAATTCCAAAAATCTACCACAACATACATATTGATGTCCTAAAAATATCGATAAAACAATAGTTAATTGATTTAGATCATGTTACTAATTGTGTTTTTCATATTGATCATGGTTGACAATATTAGACATCACTAACATCAAAAACCCTAATGGAAGGAAAACCCTAATGGAGACTAGGTTTTCTAGTTTGACCTTTCATGTTTGGGCTTTTGTAATTCCTTAACCAATGTCAGGCTTGGGATTCTTGTGGCCTTTCATTCTTCGTTTATGGGTTTCATTTTATTTGTTTGTATTCTTGGGAGCCCTATCGTCGGCCATCTTCCTTTTCGAATGCTCAAGGCTTACACATGGTTCCTAGTTGGGGCTCCACACGACCAAGCTACTGACAGGTGACCCCATGTTTCCTGAGAACAAGGCTTGGACTTCAAGCGTGGTCCCAAAGAGGTTCTTTTTCAAGTTAATGACAGTTTTCATGCAAGTCATATTTTTCCCTTCCTATCTGCCAATGGCAATCATTTTTCCTAGAATTCTTCACAAGATCCCTTGGAGTCAATAGGTTTGCAGAGCCTACTTGTCCAGAAGTTCGGTCATGTGTAGTCTACCCAAGATTTTCAACAAGAAACTAGAGCAGAGGAGAAGGGCTTGGTTTGAAGTAAATGGGGGAGTAGGCAAAAAAGAAGTGCACCTAGAAACATGTTAAGGCCATAAAAGTTTTGGCAAAGTTGACCCTGGGAAGGGAAGTAAATATGGAAAGAGTTGAATATTTGTCTAAGAGAGCCCTAGTGGGCAAGCTCAATTACATTTCTATGACCCATGAACAACTCCTTTTTGGATAAGGGTGTCTTGGAAACTTCTCATGTGTTACATGTCGATTGTGAGCATGTTGGTAAACAAATGGATACAATTCCATTTCCTGTTTGAGACTAACCTGGAGTTTATCCTAAGCATGCCTTGGGTCATTGGAAGAGGTACTTTATGGTTGCAATGGTGGCATCCAACTTTTTTCCCAAGAAAGGAACAACAACTGCGCAAACATTTGTGGCTAATGTTGCTAGGATTCCCCCTTGAGCTCTGGTCCAAAGATGTCCTTATCAAGGTTGCAAACTCTTTGGGTAAAATTGTATTTCTTGAGGAAGCATCTTTGCTTGCAACAGATAAGCATACAACATGGGTTCTTATGGAAATGGATACCTCAAAGGGGTTCCCTAGGGCTCTAAAATTATTTGGGGTGAGAAAGTTATCCTTACACCTTTTAAATGCCTGAATTGTAAAGAAGTGGGCCACCTGTTTGGCTTCTATGTCACTCCTTCTCGCAAGGGTTATGGAGCTCAAAACCATTGAAAAGCTTTGGATAGGCCTTTCTCACTGTCGATACTTCATAATCCCTCCCCTCCTTCTCGGGCAGTATTAGAGGATTGGTAATGGGTCTCTATTTCACCCAAGGATGTTTATGAGATTGGTAACAATATCATTGTAAGCCCACACCCCTCTCAGTCTAAAAAATGCTCAAACTTTGGAACCCTCTCCTAGAAGCAAGGAAATATTTAATAAGTCACTTTATGAACTTGACTCGTTTATTCAATATTTTTCTTTTGAAGATAATCTACTTATTGAACAAATTAAAAATAATTCTCTTATATCATATGTGTTCTTTCTTATTTATGCTCAATGCACTTATATTCTTTCCAATCCCTCTCATGTCAAACTCGGTCCAAATCCCTTAGGGCCTCACCAAAACCTGGTTTTGAGATTAAATGGACAAGCTCGGACTAAGCTCTTCAAGACCAATTTGGCCTCCTCCATTTCAAAATCCCTCTTTCCTCTGACTCCTCCAAATGGTGGTAACTTTGCGGAACTTAGATTTTCACCTAGGGCATTCCCTCCTATGGCACTCGTTCGACCCTTTTCTTCTCCCTTTGTTGGTTCTCTTTCCCCTCCATGTTTTGCTCCCATGCTGAACATGACCCTCATTCTTGTGTTCTTTAGGTCTTCCCCCATTGATTATGTTTCGACTAAGCCTAGCTTTTCGTTCCAAATGTACATTAGAAAAAAAAAAAAAAAAAAAAAAAAAAAAAAAAAAAAAAAAAAAAAAAAAAAAAAAAAAAAAAAAGACAATAAATATTTGGCTAGAGAAGGGAATCCTCCTAGGTCTATCTCGGGTGCTTTAAGTCCAAGAATTTCATTCCCCTCTAGCTGACAAGAATTTCATTCCAAGGGCCCTCAAAGCACAGGCGCCCACAACGACTTCCAAATCATGATTATCTTGTCTCTCAATATTAGGGGGGTTTGGGGATCCTCCAAGTTCTCCTCCCTCAAGGGACTGGGGACTGGTTGAAATCCATCAACCCTTAATTATTGTGCTACAACAGACTATAGTATTAGGGGAAAAGGCCAGAGATCCCTTTCAAAAGTTGTTCTAGGATTGGTACTCCTATGAATTGGATTCCAATCGTCTGTTGGGAGGGCTCCTCTCTTTATGGGATCCAAAAGTAGCCTCTTTCCAAGCCTTTTCTTCAACGGTTGGTATAGTCTTAGAAGGTTTATTTAAAGGATCTCCTTTCCCCATCAAGTTGGTGAACTCTTATGGACCGTGTGGAAATAGATAGGACTTATGGGATTCAATCTAAGGTAGTGACTTTCTCTTGGACCAACCGCTCCACTTTGAGGGAGAATTGAACTTTACTATTTCTACAGGGGAGTCTTGGGGATCTCGTGCTCGCTATAATCCTTTGGCTACTTTATTTTCAATGATGCTACAAAATTTTAACCTTCAATATATTTCCTCTTTCCCATTAGATCCCATTTGGAGAAATGGTAGGTCAGGCGTTGATGGTATTGCAAAGTGGCTTGACACATTCTTAATGGAAAACTAGCTAGCGGAAATAGTGGGGAGACTCTGATATTAGATCTCACAAGATAAGATATCAGATCACTTGCCTATATTTATGGAATTGGACTTTGATTCACATATAAACAAATATCCTTTAAAATTTAACCATTCATGGCTAGAAGTTGACTCTTTTAGATCTCTAGTGAGGGGTATTTGGTAGATTAGTTTGGTTAAAAATTGCTCCTTTGTTATGGTCTCTCCAAGCAAAAAACTTATGGATCTCAAGAAGGCAATTGTGATATGGGAAAAGAAGAAAAAAGTAGAACAAAACGAAGATTTGTTGGCTCTTGAATCAAAATATGACCATATCTCTCATCTATATGCTAACACTTCCTTCTTTGTTGAATTAGCCCAGAGAATGAGCTCTTTATAAGCCAGAAAACTGCAAATTCTAAAAATGGAAGAAGAGACTTGGAGACTAAAAAGTGGGGCGACATGGATAAAGAAGGGGGATGGTAACACAAAATTCTTCCATAATTATGCTAACCATAGAAGAAATATTAACTCTTTTTGGGAGCTTGAACTAGAGGATGGGAAGATTGCCTATAGACCTTGTGAGTTAAAGGTTGTTGCTTCCTCCTACTTTTCCTCCCTATTTAAAGATCTAGGCACTTCAGATATCAATTCCTAGCTTCAACTCATCAAACATTTCCTGAGATTGTTCAACCAAGAGGATTCAACTCAGATCAGTTTCCCTATCTTCCTTGAGGAAATTAAAGTGATTTTAAAACACTTCTCCAAAGACAAAAGTATAGGCCTTGATGGTTGGATCATTCAAATTTTCCTCTCTTTATTTGACCTCATTGGGAAGAATATAGAAGCTCTAAGAAAGTCTCAGTGGCCATAAATGTTACTTATAATGCTCTAATCTGAAAATGCTCAAAACCTAATTCCTTCCTAGACTTCATGCCAATATCCCCATGTAACCTAGTTTATAAAATCATCATAAACATTATCTCTAATAATATCAGGCGGGCTCTGGCTGAGAAGGTGACCCCTAATCAATTTGGTTTTCTCGCTGATAGGGAGATCCATTATGCCATTAGCCTTGCTTAAGAGGTCCTTCATTCTATAAAATTGAAAAAGTTGAAATCCGTCATGCTCAAGATGGACCTCAATAAATCTTTTGTTAAAGTAAATTGGACATTCCTCATACTAGTTCTTTTACAAATTTATTTGGTCTTGGAGGTTACTAATTGGATTATGGGTTATTGTCCTCCACAAATTTTTCCATTTTAGTCATTGGTTCTCCCTCTATAAACTTCTCCAACTCTCGAGGACTCGAGCAAGGATGTCCTCTATCACCCCTTCTGTTTTTTCTTGTAATGGAAGGATTGAGTCTTATTATGTTGAAAGAAAAGCATGAAGGTAATCTTAAAGGCATATAAATATCTTATAAACAATATATCACATGTCTTCTATTTGTGGATGGTTTGTTGTTGTTGGGAGTTGGAACTATAACGGAATGGTAGGTTTTTCAAAGAGATATTAATTGTTTTTGCAGCACTACTGGAATGGAGGTCAATTTAGAATAATCCACTTTTCATCACAATGTTGTAAGCTCTTAGATCCTCTTGACCATTCAGTGTTGTATTCCCTTCCAGATTGTAGCTCTAGAAAATGGTTGTAAGTATCTAGGCTTCTTTCTAAATCCAAAAGGTTACCATAAAGAAGAATGGTCATGGTTGGTCAAGAAAGTGGAACAAAAGATATGCACGTAGTGCAACAACTGGTTGTCCATGGGGGGCGGGATGATTTTAGTTAAATCAAAGTTGGAAAATATCTTTGTCTTTTAGTTTTCTATAGCCAAAATTCCCAATGTTATTCTTAACTCTATCGGACAAAAGATGCTCAGCTTCTTGTGGTCTGGTAAAAATTGTAAGGATGGAATTCATCTGGGCAAGTGGGACTCTTTGTCCATCCCAAAAAGTCTTGGTGGATGGAGTTTTAAAAATTTGTCCTGGTTTGGTAAATCTTTAGCACTGAAAAAATTGTGGAGAGGATAGTTCGGTGAGGGACTTTGGAGCTAGGTTATAAAAGGGAAGTATCTAAAAATATTATCGATGGTGGATTGGATTACAGAAGCAACAAAAAATCCCGACAAAAGAGAACCCATTGTCTGGAAAGCATTTATTGCCTATTTTCTCTTCCACTCCAACTAAATGACCTAGAAAGTTAGGGATGGAAAACAAGTGGTCCTTGGCAAGGATCATTTTATAGGTGGTGCCTGGGTCTATAAATTTTCCTTTGATATGATTCATTGTTTAAACTCCAAAGCTATCTTCTTCCTGCGTCATGTAAAAGAGTGGACTCTTATACGTTCTTAAAGGGCAACTAGTTGACTTCAACCAAGTTGGGATTGGTTGGACCTTTGGCAAAAGAATGGAACTCCCTTCATAAAGGAACTAAATATAAATGGGGTGTGTTTAAACAATGCCAATTATTCATTGATCTGGAGTTGGGACACCGCCTTTTGAAAGGTGAAAGCTAGACTCATATATGAAGCAATTTCCCATTTTGCAGTAGTTCCTGACTACATATGGTGGAATAATTTATTTATGGAAATGGCTCCCCAATAAGCTTAAATGTTTCTCCTTGCTAGTCCTTCATAATAAAATTATGACCTGGGAGAACCTATAGAAAAGAGACTTTGTGGGTCCAAACAGTTGTTGTCTCTACAAACAACATGATGAAACTATGGATCATCTTTTTGTTAGTTGCTTTCTTGTACAGGAAATTTGGCACATTGTTCTTTAGGTTTTGGGCATTAGAGAGAATTTGGATCGGTCCTCCTTTGAGGACTTCCTATATCTCTAGGCTAAGAAATATAAATACCTCTACACACTTCTTATCTTTGTGGCTTGGGATATATGGATGCTTAGGAATAGGGTTATCTTCAAAAAATTCCAATATTAACATCCTCCTTCAATCTTCCAAAATTATTTCACTCTTTAGGGAATACCTATCATTAAAAAATGAAAAAAATCTAAGAAGGATTAAATACCCTCATGTCCCTTCTGATCTCTAGGTAGGATTTTTTGGTGTAGCTACCCAAGGAAATAATTGTTGAGGGGGGGATTGATTAAGTTACCTGGGACAGGACTATACTTTTTAGAATAGGCCTTGGAAATGAAACAATTATCAAATCATTATGTCATGGTTTTTTCTTTTAGAAAACGAGAACAACTAAGATTTGAATTCATAAAAAAAGCATAAAAATTCATAACATTTTGATACAGAGTTTCATTGTAGCATTATGTCTTCCTTGTAAAGAAATAAAAGTTCTAGAATGTTGAAATTTCTAAGTTTAACCCGTTAGAAATTCTTCATGCACTATCTGGTTTATTTCACCTACTTGTTTAATTTCTTAACAAGTTATTTAACCATATAAATGCTGAAAATAAACACAAATGTAGTCTCAACCATCTAGAGATCATTAACTGAAAGAATAGACAAACACACAAGTGACACCGTTATTTTTCGACAATCGTCCCCGGAAAAACCCAACTTGGGAAAACTAGTGCAACAGTTTTGAGGGTTTTATTATTAAACAACTTTTCTTGAGTACAACTAGGGTGCCAAAATGGCTCACCCAACAGAGAAATCAATCTAGCAGTAATATCTATATTTGGAAACAAATATTCGACAACTTTGCTCCACGAAAAACCTTTTGGAACCTCTTTGAGGCTCTACGTCAACCCTCCTGGCCTCTACGTCACTCTAAAACCCCTGTGTCAGCCTTCTGTAGCTCTGTGTTGGCTTTTTGGCCTTTTGCTTCACCCACGCAAGCCCTGTTAGCCTCTGCGCAGTCTCTTTGGGCCTTTGCGTGGCTTCTGCTAGCTTTGCGTAGCCTCCTTAGTCTCTGCGCTAGCCCTCCGGCACTATCTCTACCTCTCTGCTATGCATTCATTTCCCCTCGCTGCGACTCAGATCACTGGTCTGAATTTTCTCAGCAAACCCCACTCTAGAAAATCGAACTGATTGATCAATCTTAGTGTATCTCCAACTGACCCTCAAGCCTCCTCTTATAATTTTTTCTGTTGAGTCTTCAACGGCTCAGATTAAATCTCTAATCAATGACTAAGATTAGATTTGGTGTGATCCATGTCATTTAGAACATTCTCACCCAGTTTTATATTAATATCCATTAATATTTTAATTTTGTTAAGTTCAAACTTAGGAACTCCATTAAAAATATTAATTATTTTAATATCTCTCTAACTGAGTGGAATTTCCCCAAACCATTTATGGGTCTTAGAAATCTCATGTGCTTTAGCTCTCCACCAATTTTCATGGCTAGAGAACATTCGATGCTACCCCAAATAAATACTCCCTCTTAGTGAGGAATTTGCACTAATAATGCTCTACCACTGAACATCACCCTGATCATCTGGCACTGGTACTTGTATTGATGCTTGGCCTGCTGCCCAACATCCTCTGTACTGCTGCCTCCTGTACAGTTTCCCATAGCTCCACCACTGTCACTGCTACAACTCCCTCTGCATCTGTGCTACTGTTGGTCCTTCCTCCCAACACTACATCTGCATTGCAGCTCTCTCTCATCATGTTGCATCGTATTGCCCATAACACTGTCACTGCTACTACTGAACTGCAACTCAATTACTGAGAATTAAGTAACTAATCTACCCAACTACTGACATCCTTGTCAGACTAGAAACGCTCCTGATACTGAAGCTTCCTCTGTTGCTATCACGTGCTCCCTCTGTTGCCTTTGCATTGCTGCAACAACTTTGTGCCTCTCTCATTATTACAAGCACCTTTGTGCCTTCCTACACTGCTACAACCTCCTCTATGCCTCTCATACTTCTGCAACCCTCTCTATGCTACTACAAATCCCTACACTCTAGCACTATTCTACCGCTCCATTCGCATCTTGCTCCTACCGACATCTGTCATCCTGCTACTCTCACTGGGGGCTCCCGTCACTGGATATGATCCTAGAGTTTGGGTACCTCAAGGATCCTGCCCCTCATCTCCCATGGTCCTCCTCACTATAGCTCGATGTCACCCCACCTCTTCTCTAGAGATGCATAAGCACTCATGGCACAGTCATCATTAGCCTCCACTTCCTTCTCCGCCTTAGCCAGCGCTGCCTTGGAGTTGGAAGCCTCTCCCTTATTCTTCTTCCTCGGACACTGGGTTGCATAATGGCCCAACTCCCCACAATGGAAGCACTTTATCTTGGAGATGTTCTTCTTCTTCCTCTTCCCCTCCTCTCTCGCAGATTCCAGAGCTGCATCCTCTTCCTCCTCTTTCTTGATTCGTCCTCCTTTGTTGCTACTTCCCATCTTGGTCAGTCATATGATCTCTTCTTAGTGAAGAGTTGCTCACATCTCTTCCCAACCTAGAAGATTCGCTCTGCCCAAAATGCTTTGGACGAATGTCTCCCACTCCTCGGAGACTATGTTTAGGGCGGTCTTCACCATGAACTCCTGATCCGGCATGGCCCCTATGGAAGTAAGTTGGTCCTAAATCTCCTACAACCCGTTGAGGAATAGATATATATGCTCCCCCTTTTGCATCTAATAGGACCGCAGTTGATTCTCCAGTAGCATCTTCCTCTGCACAAAAGTGCCTTAATACAATGTCGTCAAGGTATCCCACATCTCCTTTTTCATATTCTTCTTGACAATATGATGAACTACATGATCCTTGACCCCATCAAGGATTATGCACTTTGCCTTGGCCATTGCATCTTCATACCTTTCGTTATCAGCTGGGTCGACTGGGATAGCCACGGTTCTCAACGCGAAGGCCTTGATGTGATGTCTATCCAGAACAGACAAGATCTTGGCCTTCTAGATGACAAACTTGGATGCTTTGTCCAACCTATCCTGATCCCTCAATCCGTTCATTTCCATCTTCGCTCTTCTCTTCGACTCCCTCTGAGTCTCTACTTCCCTCCTGGAATTTCTCTTTTAGACTCTCTTTAAGTCTTGATTTCCCTCCTGGAAATCCTCTCCTCGACTCCCTTTGAGTCTCGATTTCCCTCTTGAAATCCTCCTGCCAACTATTGAACCGCTCCTCTCTGGTCCCCTTTGAACTTGCAACACTAATCTAGATTTCTTAGCTAGAAATCCACCTAGGTAGCGACTCCCTCTACCTTGGTTTTTTCCCGTTAGGTACTGTTTTGCTTTGACAGTAACAACGCCCCACCAGCTTCACAATCCACAATCTTCCCACAGCTCCCTAGCCCCCAACAGTTGAAGAAACTAAGCCTCTTAGCTCCACGCAATCATGGCAAGGCTGAATTTCTCCTTTGGCCAATTGTGTCAAGCCTACATGACTGAGTAGGATGATGTGGCTCTTCGTGAGACTCTTCTTCCTCTCTCTACCTCCGCGTTGGCCCTCTCTCTGGCATGAAATGATGATGCAGGCCCTCTGCGTCACTCCTTCTCTGTTATCTTCTGCTTAGGAACAACTCTGTCTCTCGAGACAGTTGTTTTTGCTACAAAATTTATAATTTAGCTGGTGCCTTCAACTCT
>APFE030346749.1:48486-75978 GCA_000404065.3 Pinus taeda | reverse complement strand
TCCATTATTGAACCCTTTTGTTTGAGGCTTATCAATTGGCTAAAAAAAGTGTTACTTTTTGTATCCTCATAATGTGCTGTCAATTCTTCCGTAAAAATTGCCCAAGTGATAATTTGTTTATGGGAGCAAAACCATTGATACCATACAAACTGATTTGGTTCCAAATATAAAGTTACAATACGTACCTTTTGTGTGTTTTGCACATTATTGAGAACGAAAAATTGCTCCATCTGTAATATCCATGTTGCGGGATCCTTGCCATCAAACTTCCTCATATCAATTTTTGGAATATGGTGGGTCTTTGATCCAACATTGGAGTCTATGAAATCATGATTAACATTTCTTTTGTTCGAATCATGAGTTCCCTTTACTACCCTTTCACCATTAGTAAGTATTTTTTGTAGAAAATTTGTCAAACCTGTCTTCAAATCTATCTTCATATCATCCATCTTAGCTTCCATGCCATTCATCTTAGCTTCCACGCCCTTTATCTTAGATTCCACGCCATTTATCTTAGCTTCTGTTAGCTTTTGTGAGAGTGACATTTGTTGCACTTGGTCTTGTAATTTTGATATATCATGTAGCATTTCTTCCTCTTCTTCATGAGTCATGCTAGAGCTTTCAGTTTGCTTACTAGGTGTTTGCATTTTCTTTCCTCGAGGCATCAATTACCGATAATAATGTTCTACTATGCCCTTTGAATTCCTTCAAAATAATTTTTCAAACCAAGCTTAAGCAAAAATTTAAAAACATCTACACACATTTTTTCACTTTGTAGGAACTCGATATTGCCTCTGATGTATCTCTATAATTTCGGATCATCCAGTTTTGAAATTACGACTTGCAGTAGTCCTTTGTGTCCTCTTTCCAATGCCACCAGTCTGATCCAAATTGGATTCTCCAAGGACCTGATTATAGACTAATTCAGTAGAGCAAACTCGTACGACGTGCCACGTGTCCCTGTTTCGACCTTTGGCTCTAAAATATATGAGAAACTACAGTACATTCTCTTTTTGTACCTTCTTACGAAATTTCAATCCAATGCTTAGAGAGAAAGTTATGATGATTTTCCCCATGTCACCTATTTGGAATGTAATCCAGGAGTCTGCATAAGGACCAACTTCCTCAGATCATATCTCTGCAAATATAGCGCGAAAAGCTCTGAAATTCAGACCCGAGGTTCAGTGAGATTCCATCTCAAATGGGTTTTTCTTTCGCTTTTGAAACGTCACAAAAAAAAAGTTAGAGCGAAAATGCCATGATGACCTATTTGGAGCAGTGAAACCATAGGATCCAAAACTCTGATACCAAATGTTATGAAATCAACTCACAAAAAGATAGAAAAAATAGATCAATGTCTTAGAATTCAGCCTCTTCGAGGGGGCAACCTCCTTTACATTACACAAATGAATGACTCTTTGATGATTCAAATGACAAAACCTCCTTTCTATATATAGGAGTCTAAGGAGTCACAATATAACCCAACCGACCTAACAATAATAATATAAAGGCACAAAAATAACAATAGAGGGATTCTATGGAGCACAATAATAACAACATGGGGATAATAGGGGCACAACAATATTAATAAGGGATACAACTACAATAGTAATGGGGTAATCACTAGTATTATAGGGACCTAACATTCAACGACCGAGATTAAATCTTTAATCAACGACTAAGATTAGATTTGGCTTGATCCATGTCATTTAGAACATTCTCACCTAGTTTTATATTAATACCCATTAATATTTTAATTTTGCTAAGTTCAGACTTAGGAACTCCATTAAAAATATTAATTATTTTAATATCTCTCTAACTGGGTGGAATTTCCCCAAACCATTTCTGGGTCTTGGATATCTCATGTGCTTTAGCCTCTCCACCAATTTCCATGGCTAGAGCACATCTGATGCTACCCCAAATCAACATATAAAGCACTAATCATTCTTAAAAAACAATTGTTATAGATCCTTACATAAATCCTTGAAGAAGGGTTGCCTTATAAAACACATATTTAAGTCCATATTCAGCTCGGGTTATTCTCCTTTAAGTTGCACGATGAATAGTTGATCATACTCATGATTCAGGTGCCCTTAATTGATTATACCCTCTTTAGAAAGAGTAAGAAAGCCTTGGAATACTACTTATGATATGAAAGATAGAAGACCAAATATTCAATTTTGTGTGTCAATGCATTATTTTCATTCTTCGAGTTGGATATTTATGCTCCATAGGTTAAAAAAGTGTTGAAAATGAGGATCATTTCCTAGTCATGAGCTTGCTTATGAGTTTTTATAAGATGTCACAATTGCTCTAGTTCTATTTGTAGCTCTTGACCTCAAATTCCAATTATAGTTTTCTTACACGAGATTCAAAATCAGGGAGGGGAGAAACTATGCACCACATAATGGCAAAATGGAAAGAGGAGAATTAGGATGTCAATAGATAAAAGGTATACTTGAAGGCATCAACTCTCTGTTCTAGCCACAAGGATAACCAACAAATGAAAAAACCTAACACATAACGTTAAATAGTTTGGAACAATAGATTTCAAAAAAGCAAGAACTAGAAAGAGACATGTCTTGAGTATGCTTAGAGAGTATAATTATATGCAAAGAGTGAGGTTGAGGCAATTCAATCCAACCATCAACCATGAGAAACATCAAAGGCACCAACAAAGAAAAACAAATGAATTAATGAGAAAACTTGGATGGATTCACATGCAATAAACCAAGAGAACCCTACTCTCAATGCACACATAAATTATCCCACCAAGAGTAAGCATGTTGAGTTACGTGGGAAATAAAGGGAGGAGGAGATATAATGTGGGGGTATGTAAAGGCCACACCATGTCATGGAATAAGATTGTGATGCTAAATGACAAATGTCTTGTAGAAGACAAGAGTAATTAATAATTTGAATGAGAGGGGAGAAAATAATGATAAAAACCAATATTTACATAAAGGGGTTGGATCCAATGGTGGAAAGCAAGGAAATTTCACCATTGGAAAAAGTTCAATTCCCATGAGGGCCTAACCTAGAGCCATGTGGTAGTTGAATGTGTGGTTTCACCTACAAAGACCACATTAAATGGTGATCATTGCACACATAAGTTGATCAAATCCCACCCCCATGTCCTTCTTTTCATATAAAGCCTATGGGGCATAGAATAATCGATGAATGGGTGCATTGTTAAAGCACTCCTTGTAATGATCACCAGTTGAAAACCTCATGAGTGTTCCACTTGCCTAAACCTCTGTTAGAGGTTATATTGATAGTGGTCAAAATTGACCATTTGTCATGCAATTATAAGACTAGCTCAATTGTTGATTCTTCTAGTGACAAAAAATGATAAAAACCAAATTTTGGAAGAGAATTTCATGATAAAGGTGAGTTAAAGAACTTGGGACTCAAGGTTCACAAAAGAAGTAATCAAATTTGCTTGAAATATGAAGGATGCTTCTTTTGCCAAGTATCAACACATTCATTGTGTTTTTTGAGTATATGACAAAACTTCACCCCTTCAAAATTCACAGGTTCTTGATGAATCCTAACATAGTTTTGGCTCATGATCGAATGGGTGATTGATTTGTGATCCCCATATACCTTTGATTATAACCTCATAACCAATAATTTTGTAATATATCTGAAGCTAGTCAAACAAAGCCCCATGAATAGAACAAAACATCCAACTTGATCATTATTTACATGTCCTAGTCCCCATGAGAAATCAAAGTTCTTTGTTCAACTTCGATCATCAAAGTTACACCTGCTTGTTACACCCCTAATCATAATGTCATTTTATACTGCATTAAAGAAGAGAATATTATTGCATTTGTTTTTTGTAATCGTCATATTAATTTATTTATTTTTACATTAGATAAAAAGTTAAATACTTGTAAGATAATGAGGAGTTATATTTTTTTCTCAGTAAATTACCTTCATTTATTGCATGTTGTTTATCTCTGTGTTCCCTTAAAGTTGTTATAATGAAGTTATATATGCTTATCATAACCTCAATCATTTATTTTCACATAGTATTTCTAACAACCAATACAAATTTAAATTTAAGTGCTTCAATAAAAATAATTAACTTACATGACACAATCAACTAACATATATGTGATACTCATGACTTAGAGGTTATTTGTAAACTTGTATATGTCATGTTGCTTGTTTTTCTGACTTTAAGACTTATTTGGGACTAGTTTATCAGTATTATGTCATTACTAAATATCGAATGTAGATTTATTTTGTTATGTTGTTAATAAAAAAGATATGGAAAATAATTTTGAAGCTGCACTTGGTTGAAGAGAAACTATGGCTACAAGTTAGTGATGGAAATTAATTACCCTTGATGAATAAGACCTAGGCATCTAATCTGAGGATTATATTATTAAATGATGAAAAGTTATTGATCAATAACTTCCCAAAAAGAGAGGACATTATCTTTGGAAGTTGGGGAAGTGGAGCTCATTAATGAGCAAGCAACCACCCGCCACCTGGTGGATGAGGTGGATATAATAGCCCTGGTGAAAATTCCATGTAATAAAAGTTAAAAACAATAACCACGATTGATGGGACACTTATTCCAAGTTGAATGTTGGGAAATACATCCTAGTGGGTGTTCATTTGGTTTATTATGGCTAAGGAAATTGGCAAAGGCAATGGCTAAGGCAAAATGGCATTTTTGGCACAATTATTTATGAAAATAATGGAAATTAGGAGAAAAGGGAGGTGAAAGTTCACAGGTTGCATGTGAGGAGTAAAATAATGGAAAATGAAGAAAATAGAGGCCTCATTCATAAAAAGGATCCTGAGGATCAGTTGGTAACCTTTTGTTAGTTGAGTTTTGGAGCTCTCTCATTCTTCTCTCTCTCACACTCAATCTTGGACACTTAGAGTTCTCTTGGAGCACTTTGGCATTGGAGCAAGAAATGCAAAGAAGGCAATAGGAAGCAAAGATCAAGCAGGGAAAGGTAGGACTAAGCAGCTACAATAGACTTCATTGCAGGTATCGACTTGCATGTGTATTTTCCTTGCTAGATTTGACATGCATGGTATTGCATGTGGTTCTTTTTATCATGGCATGGGTTTTTCCAGGTGTAATAGTGTTTTTCAACCTAGCCTTGCCATTTTCGGATAGCCATGGTGTGATGGGGTTCTCATGTTTTGCTTGAGCTAGATTGTCGGATGGATTCGAAGCTAAGTGAGGTGGATCTCCGAAATGATAGAACACATGGCCTAGTAACCCTTGAGCCGGACTATAGGTTGCGATAAAGCCAAATTTTGTGTTGCCTCAAATGGCCTAGGAATCCTTGCCAGTGAATGGCAGGATATACAATAAAGCCAAGAGGTGGTTTTCTCTTCGTTGGGCCTAGAAATCTTGAGTTTGGGATATGTGGTAAAGTTTGGAGAGTGGGTCTCGGTTTAGGGCCTAGTGATCCGAGTTTAGATTGCAGTAAAGCCTGAGAGAGTAGGAGACAAGAAATTCCTCATGGTGTAGGTGGAGAAATATGGTGGCATATATACTTGTTTGGCCTAGTGATCAGGTGGAGATCACGGTAAATCCTGTTATGATGTGTTCATTGTGTTGGCCTAGTGATCCGGGATGGATTATGGTAAAGAATGGTTTCTGTTGATGAGGGTGAGGTGGTTTAGCCTCGGTATGCCCTGGTTGGTTCTTTTGGTTAGAGTCCTACATTCATGCTTGGAATATGACACAAGGGTGAATGGCTGAGGAGAGATTTGGCTCAACCATTCTATGGTCGGGTGGAATGTGGTTGTCCCATCTCTGGTTGGTTTATTGCATTCATTAATGAGAAATTCATTCCCTTGATTTTCATGTCCAAATGTATTGATGTATATGTGGATTTTTATGGTTGATATGTTTATGGTAATTCTGTTCCTATTATGTTGGTTGTATGTATATTTTATGACAACAACTATGTATGGATCTCAGCATGTTTTTACTTGTAAATGAATGGATAGTGTATCTATGGCATAATAGATGATAATTCAACAAATGACATGAGGGAAAAATGGTTCATAATGATTCTCAGATAAGTATGAGATCCCTACACTTAATTATGTTGTTTACACCTATAGGTTACATGTTGATGATAGGTTTGACTAAATGCCTGGCATGGCTAGTAGGGGTTTGGTTATGGTCCTGTTCAGCTTATTGCTTTTGCATCATTGTTTCCCTGTATTTTTAATGATTTCAAGTTATCACTCCATTTTGGGCAGTGGCCTGGGATTTGGGCTTGAAAAAGTGGTTTAATATGGAAATTTGGGTTCCTAGTCGCTGGTAGGCAAGCCTGTGAGAGCAAATTTAGGTTTTTGGTTGCTCCCTTTCCCATAGCATGAGATCGACTATGGCCTAAGAGATCCAAAACAATAGTGGGACCCAGGGACATGCTATCTGAGTGGCTGACATGTCTCTTGAGGGTTTTGTTGCTTATGTTGGATGATTGTGTGTGATGTTTCTGTTGATTCCACTTCCTTAAGGTCACATAAGAGGTCTAATTTGATCATAGTAGCCTCTTGTCTCATTTTTACCCCAGTTGGCATGGTTACTTGGGTGGATTTGGGAGGAGGGTGTTACAGTGGGGGTAGTTACTAACTACCAACTATTTTGGAAAAAAGGTATGTTACTTGTCCTTTGTTGGCTGAAGACTCACGGAGTGCAGAACTGGGAGTGAGAGGCATATGAACAGAAAAGAAAGAAACAAATAATTTTACTTGCAGACCATATGGAGCTCGGCGGAATCCTTTGAGAAGAACGAGTCAAGGTTGAGTGGAGCATGGTATCTCCAGCCTTATTTTCCAGATCAAATTGACAAGTTGATACCTTGATTAATTTATGTTTCTATTAGTTGTTCTTTGTTAATGGCCTCATATTGTAAGTACTTTGTAAATGAAAGTTATTTGAAGAGTTCATGCAGACAAAAAGAAAGAGAATATAATTTTCTTTTTTGAGCATTAGATATAGTTAATATATTTATATATTTAAAACAATGAAATTATGATGCATATTTATATATGCATAGAAGTAGTATTTTTTCGTTATTGTGGAAATATTTCCTAAAATTATTCTATGAATAGACTTTTACCATTAAAGACATAGATTGTGATACAAATTCAAAGATTAGTGCAACTAGAAACATGTTTAAAGAAAAACATAGACTAGTGTGGTACAGTCAAAGTATACTACATATAAAATGTTGTATGCATACTACCATCATCCTTTTTATGAGTATAACTTGGTTATACAAGGGTATAACCACGACATAAGTGGAAAATTAGAGAATTGAAAAAGGTTAGTTTAGTATGACAATAAATAAGGAAAACTCAGTAGTAGCTTCAAGCTAAAGTATGAATCTTAAAGGACATGAAGGAGTTTTTAGTGAATGATAGGAACAACTTTAACTACTAAATTTAAGAAAATATTTACTATACAAATGGAGAGTACGTGAATAAATATGACAACCAAATTTTATGGCTTAAGTTAAAAAGGGATAGAATCTGTAAAGGTACGAATATTCTACAATAAATTTCCATTGTAATATATAGGCATGAAGAAAATTATTGAGAATATCCATATAACATGATAGTTACAGTTCTTTATTCATTTGAAATTAATAATCAAAGCTCAATATACAATACAAGTTATAAACAAAAGTTGTGAACTTTTTTTCCATAGGAAAAAGCGAACCATCTATTAAAAATAGAAAGTTACAAAGCAAATGTTGAGCATTTCTGAAAGACTCGTTTTTCGCCTTATAATAGGGAGAAAGAAAAGTCCCACCTAGTTGTAAATACATGCATACGAAGTATTTGCACACCAGTCTCACCATCAAAACAAGCAAAACGACTTGTCCTGTCCATGCACACCTCCCGGGATCCAAAAGAGGATAACATGCAGAAGAGATATGATAAAAGACAGAAGCTAAGAGTCCGAAAAAACAACGAGGCAAGCAACATCCTCTGAGAATCCACAGTAAGCACTAGAAGGATTCTCGAACTCAAAAAAACGTTGAGATTACACAGCGGGCCTGGGCCTCCTTTTTAAAGGAAAACAACCCAGGTGACCTGATGAAGTTCTTCAAAAAATGTAGCAAAAACAAAAAGAATCAGTTTCAAACTATGTACAAAACACAATAACAGTTTTCTGAAAAACAAAAGCTTAAACAAAAATGGGTTGTTCGAGTGGTCAAATCACCCCATTTTCTTCCTCCAAAACTGTCCATGACCCCATATCTTGTTCAACACCCTCTTTAGAAAGGCGATCAGCTTCATAGCTCCTTTCCCTGTAGATATGGCAAAGAGAAATCTCCGTGAAACGATATTTAAGACGAGAAACTCCTTTCAGCATAGGAAGCAAGATGAAATTTCTGCAATGTTGAGTCCCATTAAACCATTTCACAATGTTCATTGAATCCCCAAAAATCTGGACTTCTCTCACATTCCTAAGGATAAGCCAACATAAAAGGAAGTGTAAGGCTTTCAATTCAGCAAAGTTATTGGAACCCTCACCAAGACCAATAGATGCTTTAACAATATTTTCCTTTGATAAATGTATAATCAGGCCAGCCCCGCAACGTCATTAATGTCAGATGCCCCGTCAAAATAAGCCCACGGAATTGAATATCTAATAGATTCTTGACGAACAACTCTGGTAGTAGGAGGAGCTTGTAGAATAGGGATACTATCATAAATAGCAGCTCCTTTTGCAGCTAGTCTTCTAATCGGGAAGAAAAAAATCCTTAAAAATGAACTAATTCCTGGCAAGCCAGGCCCCCCAAGTTATGAGAAGTGGAATGGATCTCTCTATGTCGTTTGTAGCTTCATTCCACCACCTCTGCCAAGCTTCCAAGACTCCCTGCCCTTCCCATCTAAAAGGAATTTTGAGCAACCTTAACATTTCGGCCCATAGGCTAGTGTTAAAAGGGCATAAAAGGAACATGTGTTGTACTGTTTCGTTACTATCTTTACAGAGGGGGCACCACCCAGGACCAATCCTTCGTCTTCTTTGAAGAAAATCCCAAGTAGGAACTTTCTGTAGCAGGACACACCAGAAGAACAATCTTGTTTTAGCTGGCCCTTTTAACTTCCAAAGCGATTTAACCCACCAAGCCGGATTCTCCCACCCATTTTGAGACATCAACCATTTATACCCCATCTTTGGAGAATAAAGCCCATTCTGGGCAAAGACCCATCTAAGTTCATCCAGAGAGTCAGAGAGCCTGACTGATGAGTTGAGTAGGTCCCTTTTGTACAAGTCCCATTCCTCTAGCCATTCTTCATCCAAATGTAAATCTCTTCCCTGAATCCACCCTTGACTCCATATGGTGGAAACCCGCGGATCAGCCAGTTGATTTAAAGTGTAGAGTCCCCTATCTTTTAAAGCTGAAACCAGCCCTTGAGATAGAGAAAAAATCTCGATACATCCTATCCAGGGGTCTCTACCCAGCTTGATCTGAGTTCCATCCCCCACACTCCAAGCCAAACCCTTCTCTATAACTTTGACAAAAGCAACCACAACTTTCCAAACCACCGAGGAGTTTTTGGAAGTCTTTTGCGGCAATCTGATCTAATCTACCGTTGATAGAGGATCAATATATTTTCTTTTAGTAACAGAGGTCCACGGGTTCTCAAAAGAAATGAGCCTCCAGGCGAGCGTTGCTGCTAAAGATTGGGAGAAGCATGCAAGATTTTTTATACCCCAACCTCCCCACTCTTTAGGACGTGCCACTTTATCCCAAGCAATCCAAGGGGTTACTTTCTCTGACTTGGACCCCACCCACAGAAACCTGCTGCATAATTTGTCAATTGAGGATAAGATTCCTTTGGGAACCCATGTCAGACTAGCCCAATAGACTGGAACTGCCATCAGAACATATTTTATTAACACTAGCCTACCTGCCTTGGAAAACCACTTGAAACTCCAATGTTTTAGTTTGGATTCGATTTTAGCAAGGATCCATTTCCAATCATTGATCCTATAATTATCGGGCTTTAGAAAGAACCCCAGATATTTAAAAGTATCCTCCAAATATTTGACTTCAAAATTTAGGACCTACTCCACTCTGCGCACCAACTCTATGGACAAACCTGAGCATGTGAGTGTGTATTTTCTCTCGTTTGTGTAGAGACCAGTAGCCTTCAGGAAAAATTCCAAGATCCTCTTGAGCGTCCTACAGTCCTCGAGACTTCCATTGCTAAACAGAATTATGTCATCCACGAAAAGGAGGTGAGTGACCCAAAAATTATCAGGTACTTCAATACCTTTGAGAGTCCCCTGTCTTTTTGTGTCATGAATCATAAGACTGATGCCATCTGCTGCCAACAGAAACAAAATGGGAGAGAGAGGGCAACCTTGACACAGGCCACGTTCATGACTAAAAAAACTGGAGGCCGCTCCGTTGATTAGAACAACTATGGAAGAAGAAGAAACACAACTCATAACCCATCTCACAAAATCATACCTGAATCCCAGATGAGTTAACAGAAGCCTAAGGTACATCCAGTTGATTTTGTCATAAGCCTTTGACAAATCAATTTTCACAATGGCTCCTTTTTTTTCCAATTTTTAGACTATGAAGAGTTTCTTGAGCAACTCCTACTGCTTCATGTATTTGTCTGCCATTTAGAAAACCAAATTGCTCAGGAGAAATGTTCAAAGAGAGGAAAGGTTTTAGCCTGGAGGCAATAACTTTGGCAATAATTTTGTATACACAGGTGCACAGAGAAATGGGCCTAAATTCATCAAAAGAGCCCGGGAGATCAGATTTGGGTATGAGGGCTAGAAAGGTGGCACTGAAGGGATGATAGATTGATCCTGTATGCCTGGAATCTTCCACAACTGCCACTAACTCATCGCTAATGAATTCAAAGAAGTGTTGGAAAAATTCGACAACCCAGCCATCTGGGCCGGGGCTTTTGTCCTTTTGCACTGTTTTGAGAATGTCTTCTACCTCCTCCTTAGAAACAGGTTCCATGATGGAGTCATTTCCTTCCTCCTCTATGAAAATAGGAAAGAACTGGGTGACTCTTATAACTTCTGCAATAGAAACTTCCTCTGGCGCTTTGAAGAGATTCTTGAAATAATTGACCCAAATGAGGCCAACTCTTCAAAAGAGCGAGCTAGTTCACCATTGGCTTTCTTCATTTCCCAGATTGTATTAGATTTTTCCTTCCTTTAACATAATTCTGAAAAAATTTGGTGTTATCGTCCCCCACCTACAACCAGATCGCTCTACTTTTTAAGCGCCAACTTTCCTCCCTGAGCTAGAGGATTCTCCTCCTTTCCATCTCCAACTCTTGAAGTCTAGCCTGAGACTCTACTGTTCGATAGCCATTACCGCCTGGGTCTTCAAGGAGGGCAATCTCAGAGTTAACATTTTCCAGGGTCTCTTCTTCCTTCAGTTTCTTATGGAGGGCCCAATGCTAAGAGGCGACCTTCATCCTTTTTAAATTATCCATAAAAACCTTGCTGCGACTCTCATCTTCATTGAGATCATCTTTCTTCCAAGTGCTATGGAAGAGGCTAATAAAAGATGCATTCGAGAGCCAAGAGGCATTAAATTTAAAGGGAGTGCCTAGTTTAGTGAAAACTCCCTTCACTTCCAAAAAGACAGGCAAATGATCTGAGAGACCCCCTTCCCCAACCCAATGTCTAAAAGCCTGTAAATTTTCTGCCAACGATTCACAGATTAGGAATCAATCAAGTTTCTTCCCAATCCATTCTTCTCTTATTCTTCAGTTCCTCCACGTCGAGCGAAACTTAAGCAGGGAGACATCCATTAGGAGAGATGAGGCCAATTTATTCAGAAAGAAATCAGAAAGGGTATCTGCGTTGGCTCTAACCCCCAAAGATTTTGTCATCCCCAATGAAAAATTTAGATCTCCTCCAATTATAAGATTTGGGTGCGTCAAAAAAGATTTAGCGAAGAAGGGTTTCCAGAACCAATCCCGATCCAAAACAGGTCCATAGACATTTAGAATAAGAAAAGGGATGCATAGTTCGTTGGAGTATAGTTCCACAACCAAGACATTTTCCGATCCCCAAGAGGAGATCTCTCAAAGTACCTTCGCATTGAAACCTAGTGCCACCCCTCCCGAATGTCCATTAGCATCTATGGCATGGAAGCTCTAGCTCGGAAGAAGCTTAACAAGGCATCCTGTAACTTCTTCCCCCTTCCCCAGAGTTTCTTGGAGTAGAATAATATCAAGTTTGTTGGACCTGACCAGTTCCTTCAGAGCTATCTTTTTGGATAGACTAGCTAGACCCTTGCAATTGTAGGATAATATGATCATTGAAAAATCTCAGGGGGTGGCCGCTTTGCTCTAAGCACCCCTGACAGAGACATTTGCTTCCCGTCAGCAATATCGATAACAGCCTTCAACTATGCCTTCGACAGGTTAGATTTCCTTCCTCTTAGCTTCCTTGGGCCTGCTGACACCATGTCCACCTCCAAACCTCCCACAACAAGCCCTTTCCCCTTTCTGTTGGCCAAAGGTCTAAGATTGTAGGGGGGCTCAGGGCTCTAGAAAATAGGAGGGATAGATGAGACAACATCCATGGGAATAGAGGTCAACTTAGGAGAGGATGGAATGGCCATGATAACACTATCTAAAGAGGCTGGACCCTTCCTTAGGTCCGACGGGTCAGTTAAAAGCTGCCTGAAAGGACCAGACTCATCACAACATGACTTAGATAAAGCAATAGAAGTGCATAAGGAAAAGGAAGGGGATAGAAGCGAACTCGCCTGAGCCACCCCTGCCTTTTCAGAGACTGCTGAGGGTCTCAGGAAGGTCATCGGGGTAGAGATAGACTCAATTGCTGCAAACCCAGGCTATTCCTGTTCTTCTTCCTCCACTTGCTCCGGAACCAACCCCTGAGCGTTTGCCTTAGGATCGCTCTCCTTGATCTGAGCCCCTTCTTCCTATGTGAACACCTCCTGATTTGCCTCTAGATTTTTTCCACTTCTCCTTTGTCTTCGGTGGCGACGGTGTCCGAGAGGACACTCCTGGGCCAGATGTCCATATTTATGGCAATGATGGCATCTAAAAGGGAGATTTTCATAGTCCAGGGTCTGTAAAAACTCTAGACCTCGATACTTCAGGTTCATAGCATCCGCCAAACCTTCTCTGGGGTTTAAAATTACCAAGATACGAGCAATACTCCAATCATGTGTTCGTAGATATGATCTATCAATGTCGAGAAACTTCCCCAGGGTATTACCAATTGAAGTGAAGGCCGAGTCAGTCCAGAATTGCATAGGGAGACCTGGTAATTTGACCCAGACTGGAGACTCCACCATTTTTTCTTTCTGGGCATCAAATAGGGGCGTCCATCTTCTGAATAAAATTGGCCTCTTCGCGAAGCTCCAGTTCTTTTCCAGCACCCATTCGACATGCTCCTTTTGCCCAAACCGAATGCAAAACCAACCTCTGTCCAGATTCTTGATCTCTTCTGGCTGACCTGGTGCTTCTTTCCATTCTAACTGAGCCCAAACCTTGATGTAGTCTACCGAGAACTTTCTTCCACGAACTCTGCCGACTAAAAAGGTTTCTAAGGCTTCCATCGCCTGATCTATACGAATATCCACTCCAAAAACGTAACTAGGGCACTCCTCCTTTTTTCTGATAGGTTTCTTCTTCTTCCGCTTTCCACCCACAACCTCCTTCTTGGCTTCTTCCTCCCTTGGATTCTGATTAACAGGAGCATCTGCCTCTTCTGCCCCAAGCAATTCAATTTGCCTTCCAACACGGTCACTGTTGCCTTCATCCGCCTCCACAACCGTCCTTTTTACCCCAACGCTAGAGGCTGGGGCCTTCGCACTTGTCCCTCTTCTCCGGATCCTTTTGGCTCCCCTCCTGCCTCTTTTTTGGGCGTAGAGCTCGACAGGCTGTGGAGCAGCCCTTCCAAAATAAGGTTTTTTACAGGGACCCTTTCTTGAGCGCATTTTTTCAAACCTCCTTCTCCCACTGCCTCGTCAAGTAAATGTGAGTTCGTTGTGCTATTCGGAAAGAAATGTTGCAGATTTCTCTCGGACACATCATGACCCCAGCAAGCGAGAAGGTCTTCTAGCGCTGGTTCTATGTCAACGAACTCGCATTCGAAAACCATCTCTCGCTCTTCACGTCGACCTGGTTCTAAGTTCACCGAAACACTTGTACCATCAAAGTACCTTAACAAAAGTTGTGAACTTATAAGGTCGAAAAGACCTATATTAAATTACAAAAGGAACAATATCTAGACTGAAGGCTTTTGGCCTTAGTATTTTAATAAATGGAATAGGGCAAAATTTTTCTATGATAATACATTTCCCCTCAGGGCAAATAGTCCACACCAACTTCGGTGTCTCAGAATGCGAGTGAGAGAATCCAAATCTTACAAAAGAAGTGAGTAGGAGTTTAAGGGCACCTAACTTAAAGAGGGGCCAAAAATTCATTAAGAATTGTAAAGCTCCATGATATGTTTATGGAGGAAATTTTTTCAAAATTGCCTCAAGTCATATTATAATTGTGAATATCCGAGAAAGCAAAGTTTTAAGTAAATTCGGGTAACAAAATAAAGAAATAAATTGACTGAAGAAACCATCAAATGTTAAATTGTCCAAATTACCGAGGCAATAATTGTGTTCGAAAATCCTTATCGTATCTATGCAACAAATTACAATTGTGATTAGTTTGGTTGCAATCAAAAGATAAACACATTATTATTTTTTTGTAAGTAAGAGAAATTTCATTACAGTAAAATTATAGAAAGTACAATCTTGAGAGCTCTGGAGCTTAGCGAGTGTTGGTCCTAAACATAGCCTTTAGGGAAGGAAAGCAAAAAGAATAGACAGAGTTGGGGAGGTTTATGAAACTAGTGGAGAAACCATAAAACCTCCCCGCCTTTATAATTCTCCAAAATACACAAAAGCATGGTAGATTGACAATGCCACTGTGAGAGGATGACCGCTAAAACTAGAAATTACAAGAACATGAAAGGTGGCCATGCCACTGAGAGAAACCAACAACGAGAACAAGATATGAGCAATAAGCAATAAGTAATGAACATACACGGTACCTTGAGAGGTCGAGGTATCCAACTCGATACTCTAGTGTATTTTCCTTAACCAATGGGCGTTCATCGAGAAGTGGAAGCTCTGAAGAGGCTAGACGATTAGAGGAAGCATGGAATTCAGCAGGTCATTGCATGGAGTCATTGACGTGGGTGTCGAGTCTACTGGTCTAGCAATTAGGGTCTCTTCCTAAATCGTGGGAAGGACCCACACCCTCTGGGTTCAACATTGAGTAGCACTGAGGTAGGCAATGATGACAAGATGGACTGTGTGACCTAGCATGAAGAGCGCTTGCCAATTTTGGAGAGTAAGTAGAATCACAGATAATATCTGTCGATGGGGAATCAGACCCTTGAAGTTCCATGCCTAGCAGATGGGAAATTTGATTATATGTTGACTTAAAATGGTGGAGGTGATAATCCGAATCCATCACATGATCCTTGAGCAACACATTAATGTTCTCTTAATCTCTATAATGATGGCCCAATATGTTGCGCAAGGCCTAGAGGTGATCTCCTAAGGTTCGAAACTCACGTGATTTAGCATTAGTCACTATGCATCCAAATCGGTGGGGAATTCCACTATCGAAGTGCTCATCTCCATGCCCATGCAAGGGAGGGTGAAGAGGTCGGCCTCACCCATGCCCTCCTTTGCGAGACCAAGATAAACGCATTATGAACATATTTTAGTTAAAATATTTAATCCTACTAATGACCACAATTATTGTACAAAGAATTTAGCTAAATACAATTTGCATATCCATGACCATAACCCAAAGATTTAAACCAAGGGTGGCCAATGGTTAAATAAGCCCTATTAAGCTAGGGTTAGATTATGAAAATCTCATACTTAATAAATAACAAAGATATTCAAAGTAATGTATTCCTCTAATATTAAAACCCTAAATAGTAAAGAATATTTATATAAGAAATTTTTGTCATGGTATGGCAATTCATAGATGGTCATGGTAAAATAAACTAGCCAAAAATTTCAAGCTATGGAAAAGTTAAACTAAACATTTATACTAGGGTTTTAAATATACAAACCATACTTTGTAAATTGAACAAAAAAAATTACCATAAAATATGATTAAGAATTGCTATTTTTCTTCAAAATGATAGGGTCTTGAATTTACAACACCAATACACGAAAATAATTAAAAAACAATGATGGAGGTTTTAACCCTTCAAATAATTTTGTATTAATAATACATGTCGAAAGGAAAACCTTTTGATAAGGGTTGGTGGCATGGTAAGAGAAAGTTGAAACTTTCCCATTTATTCATACTTTCTTACACACATAAAACAAAAAAGGGTCACATAAAACCTTGGTGTGTCAACTGAACAAGCAAGTCAAGAGAGTCACAAACAATGAACATGAAAGACAACTAAAAGAAAATTACCCGGAGTAGTGGCGCAATTGGTTAACACGTGGTTTTAATAGATTTATTTGAGAAATATGGTTTAACCTTCTAATATATTTCTAAATAAACTTTATACTGTGGCATAGGTCACATTGTGTCTTACGTAAAATATTAATGGAACTATTAGGTGACCTTAGTTAGGTTCATATGTGTGAAAATGTAGATATGGTGGATCAAATCTCATAACGTTTGATAGTTTTGCTATCGAGATATCATTTTAAATACAAATATGAGAACATTAATCATAAACTGACATGAACAGGCTCGAAGTTTAGTAAGGTTATGATACATTTAACATATAAAAGTTCAAAAGTTTAGTTTAATATAGGCTAACATATTTGTACTAATCAAATGATTTATGCATAGACTAGAAGTCTAGTAAAAATCATATGTTTGGATTATAAACTTTAAAAATGGATGATGAATTAGGTTAATATAGAGTGGAAATAAAAAGAGAAAGGTAAAATAGGAAATGTTTCACTTCTAGTAGCCATAAATCGCATTTGTGTTATAAATCCATTATTGTTATGTAATTAGATCGCAAAATAGAAGAAAAGATATATCAACGACTTGAAAATAAGCTTATTCGAGGGGGCAACCTCTTTTTACATTACATAAATGAACAATTCAACCTCCTTTTACATTACATAAATGAATAATTCTTGGACGATTCAAATGACAAGACCTCCTTGGTATATAGAGGAGTCTAAGGGGTCAAAATATAATTTGGGCCTACATAACAATAATAATGTAAGGGCGCAACAATAACAATAGTGGGATTTTATGGATCACAACAATAACAATATGGGGGCTACATTAGTATTATAGGGATGTAACATGCTCTTCTCCTTCAAAAAAAATGTTGTTCTCAATGCTTGAGTAGTTCTAGATGCTTATGAATAAAATAGTCATCCCCCCATGTGGAGTCTTCAACAAGTAAGTTCTTCCACTTAATGAGATACTCTGAAATTGATTTGTTCCTTAACTGTCAAGTTCTTGTTTCTATGATTGTTTCAGGCTCCAATATGTTTTTTCCTTCCTTTTAAAGTTATGGTAATATTGTTTGAACTGGGAGCTTGTCACCTATAACCTTCTTTAAACATGAAACATGGAAAACTTAGTGTACTCGTGAAGATGCAAGCAACTCCAATTTCTATGCCATAGTACCAATCTTTTGCAACACCCTTATAAGGGCCATACTACTTGGGTGATAATTTATTATCCTTCTTAGCTTGCTTGAGGGACATTTGTTTGTATGGTTGTAGTTGTAAAAATACCCAATGGCCACATCGAAACTTCTTTCACTGCAATGTTGATCCACCTATTGTTTCATTCGATTATGTGCTAGGGTAAGGTTATCCTTTAAGAGTTAGAGAACTTGTTGTTGATGATCAATGTGATCTTCAACTACTTGAATCTTATAATTGTCTCTTAAAGATGATATGATGGACAATGGATGATATCTATAAAACACCATAAATGGGGTCATTTTCTTGCGACATGGAAGAAATTACTATACCACCATTCTATCAAGGGTAACCACTTGATCCGTTGTGTTTGTTTATCATATACAAAGCAACGAAGATATCCTTCCAAACATTTGTTGATCTGAGAAATTTTCGTGAGTGCTTTCAAACAAAAATCTCAATTATATAGGGCCTTTTACTCACACTTACATTTTCTTGTGAAATCATGAGAAATGCATACTCTAAACAACTTCAACAAACCATCAACATAAAACAAGAAGCAATAATCATGAACAACCATAAACACATGATATAGTAATGGAGTTCCCCTAATGTGGGCCACGTCTCTGGGCCCAGTGTCAAGGGTGGGAAGGGCACTTCATTAGTTGTTGCAAGAAGATGATGAGTACATGATGCAATCTTTGTCAATACAAGGATGAACCCCCTTAACTATAGTGGCATGTCCCTTCCCAAGAGACATTTGCCTACAAAACTCTCACTCTCAAGTGTTCTCCTCTAGCATGACAAAGGAAAAATCTCTCACATAAAGTGGTATACAATGATGCTCCAACAAAGTGGCATACATGGATCTCAAATTCAAATCATCATCTCAACCAAATCAAATGAACACATGGAGAAAATACACCTTATACCGCTAAGTTTGAGGACGGTCTGAGAATTGGCTACTCAGATGAAGAAATAGCCAACACCATCACGTTCCTTATGAAATTTGAGTATAAACACGACCCTTTTCTGTCTCGGTCAGATATGGGCTCCCGAGGAATCTTTTAGATTCCCTAAAAGATTTTCTTTTGGGCACGAGTGAAAAATATGCTACTCAAATGAAGAAATGGACTATGCCTTCAAATTCCTGATGAAAAACCGATTCAAATGAGTATAAACTTGACATAATTCTGACACTGTAAAAAATCAACCCTTAGGGAATCTAAAGATTCCTCAATGATTCTACATAAGGAATATTTTAGGGAATATTCCCTCAGAATATCTCTCTAAAAAATTGTTCCCACCATTGCTTGGCTCTTAGTTTCGCCGCATTGTTCCTCCTTTCTCATGCATTCTCCATCATTTCCATGGTTTACGTTGAACCATTTGAATGACATTTTATAACTAAGTGTGAGGGTGAAAGAAATAAAGTGTATGATAGGCACAATGGTTGGCATAAACATTTTTAGCTACCATTTGTTGGGGAGGTTTTGGGTTCAATATCCATGGACTTCCAATTTTGCTTTAATATGGTTTTAGAGCCCAATTTGGTTTTAATATAGTTTTCAAAGCATATAATATATGGTAAACATATGTCCATATTATAACTTATGTCACATGGTTTGGGTTCGGGTTCGACAACAATTGAATTCGATTTGAATTTGATTTTTTTAATAAGTTCAAATGAAATTCGCCATAACATTCGAAACTATATATATATATATATATATATATATATCACATGACATAATAAACTATGTATATTTGTTCATTTATTGAGCCGAGAGGCTCATTGTAGAACCCAGTGTGAGGATGATGTGGAAGTCTGTCCCTCCTTTTTAAAAATAAAAATAAAATATTCTCTAAATATAAAATCAGTGCCAGCTAAAAAAAAATAAAATGATATGCATATTTAATTAGTTGTCCATATCGCCTAAGATAATTTCATGTAAAGTAATTAGAAGTACAAAAAAATATGTGAGTAAGATGTTTAAACCTTATACTTTTCAAAAATATTTTAACATGTGATATCAACTTCATATATATCTATATATAGAAAAAATTGTTAAAAGGAAATATTTTAATCTCGTATAGAATAAATGTTCCAATGTGGATTATGAATAAAATATTTTAATATGAATTAATATTGACCTATACTTAATAATATATTAATAACAAAAAAATCATTTCGATGCACTTGTTATATAATCTCTATAACATTCAAAAATACAATTTAAACAATAAAAAACTACACATTATTTTTTGCACTCTAAAATAAGTTTGCACTTGAAGAAATTTGATTCCTCTCAACTCATGTTAGATAAGTGGTTAAGGTGGATCTATGCCGATATAAATTAAATAAAATTATTTTTAAATTATATAATTTAATCCGTACATTATAACTAATAAAAATAAGAAATTTACCCGGATGCGGGTGACACACTTTGATATTAATGAATACATTGAAGACCGACAGCGAGAGGACGAGCCACTTGGATGATGGCGCCCCTCCCCATACCACCCTGAGACGCCCTGTTGACACACTACAAGCAACTTTTAATGCACGTCTGAAGCGGAAAAAAGTCATTAATTGTTTAGATATGGAGGTACCTCAGTTCATTGTTTCTTTGTCTCCCCTGCTCCACTGCAACTACCTGCCTCAAGCCTATGAACCCAACTCTCGCACTGTAACTAGGTGTCACTGCTGGTTAGTTTGTTGCGTTGATTTTGGAAATGGGTTTCACCATTCCCATTTTGGTTTCTGCTATCTAACCTTTGCTCAGATTGACCCTACTCCCCCTCACAATCCCTCTGTCAGTGCTCCCTCTGTCATCGTTCCTTCTGTTACTGCTCCCTCTGAGCACTTAGCCAGAGATACCAGCATGGTGAGACATCGAATGAGAAGTCGAAGAGGCGGAACTCGGGGAGGCAGTTCTCGCCCTCAGACTGATCCACACCCTGAGCCCACTGCCTCCTCTCCTTCCCCTAAACTGCATCATCCTCAAAGACATGGGGCAGGTAGATATCCTAATACAAGAAGTGGGTGGGGTCATGCTCGGGCTTCAGGTGCAATTCATGGTGATTTTGCAGTTCACTTCTAATTTTCCTTTGCCCCTTCATCCCGCTTCCCCTCAACCCAATTTAGGTTTTGTAGCACCCTGAACAAGCTTGTTATTAAAGGTACTATTTCCATCCTCTTCATTGAATATAATGAACAGACTGCCTCTCAGGTGGAAAATTTCGACTTGCGGCAAGAGGACGCCCCCAGATGCAGCAATTGCAGAGACACAGGGAAGAACGTGATGGACGAAGGTTTCTTTACTCTACATGGCAAGAACCTTGGTGGAATTCAACATGGAGAAGGGGGTAGCTTTGCAGCCACGCGTCCCTCAGGTGGAACTAGTCACGACGGGTCAGCTTCGCAGGTAGCAACTAGCAGGCTTGGCATCGCCCATCCAACGGATGAGCCACATGGCAGTGGTGGGGAGCCACATGGTAGCATGTCGAGGGACGAAGCGGATGATTGGGCATGCCCAATTGTTGAGGAACCCATCCCGGATGATTTCAATTAGGTTGACGTGTCTTCCAGGTGTCTGGACGTGGCGGCCAGGAGTATGGACGTGGCTACAAGGAGTATGGACGTGGCTGCCAGGTGTCTTTTGTCTGGTCTTTTTGTTTTTGTTAGCATCTGTTGGAATCTGGCCTCCTATTTGGACATTATGTCATGGCAAAACCTCGTTGTTTCTTTTGTGGATTCTAGTCTTAAGAACTGATACCATTTTTGGTTTTTTGCTTTCTGTGGACTGGTTTCCCCAATGTTGGAGCAGTCCAGATTTTTGCTGAAACACTCTGTTAAACTTGGTTGAGGCTTTGTCCTCTCTGTAATTTTTTGTGCATATTAATAGATTATCTTAACTTAACAAAAAAAAAAAAAAATTAATGTATATAATATACAATTATATTATATCTTAAAAATTTACAATGCAAAGATAGGCTCTAACTTTTAATCTATATAACATAAAGCCATATTATATCTTAAATTTAATGTATAACCATATTATATCTTAAATTTATATTTAAGGGAGAAGCCCATCGAAGATTTGAACTCAGGAAACCCTTGTGTTAATGCACGGTGCCCATCGAACGCATGAAACTGAGAGTAGAAAATGTACCTCGTCTACTTGAATAGAAACAAGTGGACATTCGCCTCAAAACAGTAGATACTCGATGATGCATGAGCATTAGAGCTTCCAAGTCATCAAGCTTTTTGGAGACAAAGCTCCAAACAAGGTGTTAACATGGAAAATGAATTCTATTTCCTTATTGTAAATAGTTTTAGTTTCTTTATTTCTTAATGAACTATAGATAGAGATAATATTTTTAATAAGAAAATGTCTTTTAAGGCATGAAAAAATTAGGAAATAAATTGTGAGAAGTTGTAGGAGGAAAAATGTAACACCCTCCTCCTACATCTACCCAAGTAACTGGCCAACTGGGGTAAACATGCGACGAAGGCCACTATGATATGACTCGACCTCCGAATTCATGTTAAGGAAGTGGAACTAAGGGAAACACACCATACAAGCCTTCAACATCAGCATTAGGACCCTCAGGAACCATCCCAACCTTTCTGCTAATCAGCCCCTAGGTCCTACTGAGATTTTAGACCACTTGACCCTCGGACGCTCCCATGTTATAGGCATGCCAATATCTAGGAGGCTTTGGACGTTCTCATGAAAAGGCATGCAAGCATCCAAGGACTATTTTGCTCAGTGTTGTGTCAACGTCCCCAGGATTTGAGCCACTTTTTCAGGCCTCAAAGCCCAGGTCACTACCTAGAACTGAATGACACCTTCAGAACAAAAAGATAACAAGGAAATGACAATAAAAATGCATTTAGTTGAATAAGACCTTGACTGGACCCCTATTAGCCATGACAAGCATTTCGTCAAACATATAACGAATATGTAATCTACAGGTGTAAATAACAGATCTGAGAACAAGGGTCTCATACTTAGCTGAGAATCGCTAAGAAGCATTGATGCCTCAACACATTAGCTGCAATTTCATCCATTAGGTCATAGATACATTATTCATTCATTTACAAGTAAAAACATGATAAAAGTCATACATAACTATTGTCATAAAACAATGTATACATATCTAGCATAATAGCAACAGAAATACCAAGGAAATCACAACCATATAACCACATATAAACCAGTATAATACTTATAGAAATACAAGGAGAAATAACCTCATATTGATGATACAAAATCCAAACTCAGGATGGGACTTCCACGTTCCACCCAACCGTAGAATGGTTGAGCCAAATCTCTCTTTAGTCATTCACCTCCGTGCCATATTCCAAGCATGGATGTGGGATCTCATAAAACACATCAATCCAAAACCATCCAGGGCTTCCAGAGGCCAACTGCCTCAACCCATCAAACAACGATTCCACCTCACAGTGGGACATCACCAAACCATCACCAGATTGGTCTCTATCCAAGCCTTCTAGGGCTCCAAAGCGTTTGTTCCAACCAAGGCTCTAGGACTAGTAACTCAACCCACAATTGTTGCCGGACTCCAAAGCGTTTGTCCAACCAAGGCTCCAGGACTAGTAACTAAACCCACCAAGGGCTATAATGCGTTTGTCCAACCTCCAGGACTAATAACTCAACCCAAGCTATTACAGGGCTCCAGAGCGTTTGTCCAACCAAGGCTCCAAGAACTAGTAACTCAACCCAATCTAAGGAAACGTGAGAACCAATCAGAAAACAAAGCAAATGAACCCACAACACCATGGCTATCTAGGAAATGACAAGGCTAGGCAAATCCACTGTCAATCCGGGCAACCCTCCATGCCAGTGACAAATCATGACCAAGAAACCACATGCATGTGCCATACATGTTGAAATTAGTGAGGAAAACATACATGCAACTCGGTACCTACAAGAAAAAATCGTTGTAGCTGCTGATCTCGATGTCATCTTTTGCTTTCCTGCTCTTCCCTTGCCTTATTTCTCCAAAACTCTAAGTATGCCACACTCTCCGAGAGTGCTCCAAAAAAACTCTAAGTGTCCAAGAGTATGAGAGAGAGAGAGAGGGAGAATAGAGATAGAGCTCCACCAAAACTAAACTGACCAAGATTCACTGACCAAGCCTGCCCGCTGATCCTCAGAAGCCTTTTTATCATTGAGGCCTCCATTTTCTTCATTTTCCATTATTTTCCTTCAATTTCCTCCTCACATGCAACCTGTGACCTTTCACCTTCCTTTTTCTCCTAATTTTCATTATTTCATAAATAAAATGTCAATAAATGCCTCATGCCTTTCCAAAGCCTTTGCCATTGCCTTTGTCAATTTCCTTAGCCATAATAAACTGAATGAATACCCAGGATGTTTCCCCAACCATTCAACTTGGAATATGTGTCCCATCACCATGGTCTTATATATTTTTACGTGGATTTTTAATCAGGGTTGTAACAAAAAAAATCTTGGTAGCAATTAGCAAGTTGTTAGGATAAGAAAAAGTTTAAAAATCTCAGAAACTATTGGGGTGCTTTTAGGATTTAGAAAAGCTATGGATAGACAGGTTTTTGTCAATAAGGCAAAAGCGAGTCTACCTTAAAAAGCATGAGTGATTTATGGGTTGATTTATGGATCTAGGAAAATTTATTTTGTTTGTATATGTTATTATAAGTATTGTAAGCCTAAGGGGAAAACTAATGGCAAAATGAATGTGAAATCAAGCCATAGAGAGTGAATAGAGAAAATGAATGCCTCAAAGCATATGTATGTACAAAGCTAGTTTAATGAATGAGAGTTCATGCATAATTGTGAATCTAAGAATTCTATATGAAGTGATCTGATTATTCGATTTCAAACAAAGCATGGAATTCTGTTTTGTGATTAACATGTCAATCCAATCCAGTAAAATTTGGATCATTGAATTAGCACAAAATTGTGGATTATTAATTTTGTGAATATGAAAAAAGATATCATTGTTTATTATTTTTAAGATTGCAAGTTCATGGAAGTGAACATAGCAAGAAAAGTCAATTTTTCTGCATCAAGTGGTATCAATGTTGGTGAAGCTCTTTGGAAGTGGAATTCAGAAGCATAATTTGTGATTGATGTAGAGGTTTATGTTTATGTTCTGGTTGGTAAATTATCTTGGATGATTGCAGAATCAAAGTTGATATTTTTGTTCTTGGTTCTTGATGTTTGAAGATGCAGATTTGATTGTTTATATCTAAAATATGGTAAAGTGTTTTTGCAAATTATAGTAGTAGAGAAGGTGAATTTGTTAGGAAACCAACTCACAAAAAAGATAGATCAATGCCTTAGAATTCAGCCTCTTCGAGGGGGCAACCTCCTTTACATTACACAAATGAACAATTCTTGGATGATACAAATGACTAAATCTGCCTTCTATATATAGGAGTCTAAGGGGTCACAATATAATCAAGCCAACGTAACAGTAATAACATAAGGGCACAAAAATAACAATAATGGGTTTCTATGGAGCATACTAATAACAATATGGGGACAATAGGGGCACAATAATAACAATAAGGGATACAATGACAATAGTAATGGGGGAATCACTAATATTATAGGGGCCTAACATGTCCCTCTCCTTCTGAAAAGCATTGTCGTCAAAGCTTGAGTAGTTATGGATGCTTTTGTATAAAATTCTCATCCTCCCATGTGAAATCTTCAACGGATAAGTTATTCCACTTGATGAGATACTTCGAAATTTATTGATTTCGTAGGTGTTGAGTTCTTGTTTCTGTGACTATTTCCGTTCCAATGTGAATATGATTTTTCCTTCCTCGTCAAGTTCTAGCAATATTGTTTGAACTGGGAGCTTGTCACCTATAACCTTCTTTAAACATGAAACATGGAAAACTGGGTGCACTCTGGAAGCTATAGGAAGCTCCAATTTGTATGCCATAGTACTAATCTTTTGCAACACCTTGTACGGACCATAATACTTTGGTGATAATTTATTATCCTTCTTAACTTGCTTGAGGGACATTTGTTTATATGGTTGTAGCCGTAGGAATCCCAGTCAACTACATCAAAAATTATTTTGCTGCAATGTTGACCTACCTGTTGTTTCATTCTATTTTGCACCAATGTGAGGTTATCCTTTAAGAGTTGGAGAAGTTGTTGTTGATGCTCGATGTGATGTTCCATTGCTTGAACCTAAGAATTTTCTCTTAAATATAATGTGATGGATGGTGGATGATATCCATAAAGTGCCATAAATGGGGTCATTTTTGCTGCAGTATGGAAGGAAGTGTTATACCACCATTCAGCCAGAGGAAACCATTTGACCCATTGTGTCTGTTTATTAGATACAAAGAAACTAAGATATCCTTCCAGACATTTGTTTACTATCTCAGTTTGCCCATCAGATTGAGGATGATAAGATGATCTATGAGTTAAATGAGTACCGAGACGCGAAAATAATTTTGTCCAAAAATTTCCAGTGAAAATGGGATCTCCGTCGCTTACAATAATTTTGGGTTTCCATGCAGCTTTTGAATTGTTTCCATAAATGCAATAGAAACTGTACTGGCTCTAAATGGATGTGATAATGCACAAAAGTGTGCATACTTAGTAAGTTTGTCAACTACCACCATGATGACACTCTTTCCTTCAGACTTGGGTAAACCTGTGATAAAATCCATTGAAACCTCCTCCCAACGTTGGCTTGGAATGGATAAAGGTTGTAAAAGACCTGGGGTCTTAATTGTTTCAAATTTATTTTGTTGGTAAACCAAACATTCTGCCACAAACTTTTGAATATCCGATTTAAGGCCATCCCAAAAAATTCTTTCTTAACCCTGTGGTAAGTTTTTAAAAATCCCGAGTGTCCTCCTAAGGGAGAAGTGTGCAATTCAAAAAGAATCTTTTGTTTGAGTTGGGAATTCTTACATAGGTATAAACAATCTTTGTACCATAACGAATCATTTTTCCAGCTAAATGTATTAGATGTACTGTGATCTTGTTGTAGCTTTCGAATGAGTGCCCACACTTCTTCGTCATTCTTTCATTCCTCCCTTGCTTCGTTTATCCAATCTGGTTGGATAGTAGAAATGGCGCACAACAATGCTTCCACATCCTCATCCTTTATTGAGAGTGCATTTGCCACAACATTTTGCTTCCCTTTTTCGTAGATGATTTCAAAGTCATAATCCAACATCTTTGTGACCCATTTTTGTTGCTCTTCAGAGGATAATCTTTGTTCTAAAAAGTATTTAAGACTACCATGATCCATTTTTACCTTGAATTGTCTTCCCATTAGGTAGGGTTGCCATTTCTTAAGTGCATGTAGTATTGCCAACATTTTCTTCTCATAAATAGCTTTGTGTAAATACTGTTCCTTGATTGGATGACTTTCGAAAGCAATGGATCTTTCATCTTGCATTAAAACAACACCAATTCCATTTCCTGAATCATCGCATTCCACAATAAAGGTTTTTGTGAAGTCTGACGTAGCTAAGGCTGGTGCTTGGCACATTGCCTCTTTAAGATGTTCCAAGGCCTTTGTTGCTTCTAAAGTCCATGAAAATGCATCTTTCTTCAATATTGTTGTTAGATGTGCTATTATTCTCCCATAATTCTTAACAAACTTGCAATAATACCCTATCAACCTGAGAAATCATCGCAGATGCTTTATGTATGTGGGGATTTTCCATTCCTTAATGGCTTTAATTTTGCTAGGGTCTACCTTAACACCTTCATGAGATACAATATGACCCAGATATTCCACCTCTTGTACT
>APFE030346749.1:0-46705 GCA_000404065.3 Pinus taeda | reverse complement strand
ATGAAATCATGATTAACATTTCTTTTGTTCTCATCATGAGTTTCCTTTACTACCCTTTCACCATTAGTGACCATTTCTTGTAGCAACTTATTCAAATTTATCTTGAATTCTTCCATCTTATCTTCCATGCCATTCATCTTAGCATCCATGCCATTAATCTTAGCTTCCATGCCATCCATCTTAACTTACATTCTATTCATATTAGTTTCCACGCCATTCATCTTGGCTTCATTTACCTTTAGTGAGAGTGAAATTAATACTTGGTCTTGTAATTTTGATATATCATGTTGCATTTCTTCCTATTCTTCACGAGTCATGCTAGAGCTTTCAGGTTGCTTACTAGGTGTTTCTATTTTATTTCTTTGGAGCATTAATTAATGCTAATATTTCTTCACTATTCCCTTTGAATTCCTTCAAACTAATTTTTCAAACCAATCTTACGCAAAATTTAAAAACAACTACACAAATTTTTTTCACTTTGTAAGAGATCGATATTGAATCTGTTGTATCTTTGTAATTGCGGATCTTGAATGTCTGAAATCTCACCCTGTGGTAGCCCTTTGAGTCCTCTTTCTAACCTCGCAAATCTGATCAAGATTGGATTCTCCAAGGAAGAGTTATGCCAAATCTCCCATGGTGACCTGATTATAGACTAATTCACTAGAGTGAACTTGTACGACATGCCACAGGTCATTGTTTCGACCTTAGTACCTGAAACTAATACATAGAAAACTACAAGCTATTCTCTTTTTGAAACTTCTTACGAAATTTCAATATGATGCTCAAAGCAAGAGTTATGACAATTTTCCCCAAGTCACTTGTTTGGAATGTAATTCGAGAGTTTGCAAAAATGATAACTTGCTCAGATCTTATCTCTGCAAATATAACGAGACAAGCTTTGAAATTTAGGTCCAGAGTTTAGAATGATTTCGGCTAAAATGAGTTTTTTTTGTAGCTTCTGAAATGTCGTAAAAAAGAAGTTATAGCGAAAATTCCACGATGACCTATTTGGAACAACGAAACCCTAGAATCCAAAGCTCTGATAACAAATGTTAGGAAAATAGCTCACAAAAAGATAGAAAAGATAGATCAATGCCTTAGAATTCAGCCTCTTCGAGGGGGCAACCTCCTTTACATTACACAATTGAACAATTCTTGGATGATACAAATGACTAAACTTCCCTTCTATATATAGGATTCTAAGGGGTCACAATATAATCAAGCCAACATAACAGTAATAACATAAGATCACAAAAAAAAAATAGTGGGTTTCTATGAGGCATACTAATAACAATATGGGGACAATAGGGGCACAATAATAACAATAAGAGATACAATGACAATAGTAATGGGGGAATAACTAGTGTTATAGGGGCTTAACAGAATTGTGGCAGGAATTCTTATAGCTCGTATAATTGTGATGGAAAGAGGAAGTGTGACCGCATAAACCTAAAAGAGCAAGGTGTGCTTAAAGGGTTCCAAAGGAGGGAACCGGGAATGCCAAAAGGCCAAGTACAAGTGGGAAACTTGGTGAGGCATGTGTAGCAGGAAGGAGACATGTTACTGTAATGGTTATTTGCAGTTCATAGTGGGCAGTGGAAAGCTCATAGAGGAAGAGGAGAATATGAAGGTGACTACAAGAAGTCATTTGAATAATTCGGAGGGAATCCACAAATATGCTAGAGTAGTTGGCATAAGGAAAATAAGTGATGAAGAATACGAGAGGGAACTCATTGAGATAAAAGCACGGTTGAATGTGCATACATAGTTGCTACAACAAAATGAGGAGAACTAGAGGTGTGGGTGGAACCTAAGGAAAAGGGTTAAGTGACATGTTGAAAGATTATGGGCCAAAAAATAGAGACAAAAAACTGAGACACGGGGTGAAGGAAGAACTCAGAGCTACTGAGTGTGAGGAGGAAATTCACAGAGGTGAACCTGAGCAAGGAGAAATCCATGGGGAAGGTAGCAATGTTGGTGGTGATTTGATGTTTGAGACATCAAATGAAGCTAAAAAGCCTTATGTTTTTCCTGATGGTTTGTTTGTGGTTGTAGGTGTTATTGATAATGAACAATCCTTTGAACCTTTCATGAAGAAAGAGGAATATAGAGGAGAATAAAGTTCAGATTTTGTTCTCAGTGGAGAGGAGGAGCAATACTTGAATGGGATGATCATAAGGAATGACGAGAAAAAGGAAGAGACACCTTTTAGTCTTCACATTGATTTTGTGCATGCAGGTGCAACAAAAGTGATTATCAATTTTCAAACTTATGCAAGTGGAATAGAAACTGAGGGTGAACAACTTGCAAAAGTTGTTGTGAATGAGGATGCAACAAAGTCAAAGGAGGAAGAGTTTTCTAGCAGCATGGAGACATAGCTCAATCAACAGATTGAAGTGAGACAGAGAGTTTAATGAGAAACTTTACAAGCATGGATTGAGGTTAAAAGTATGCTTGGATGGTTTTATATTTTGTTCGTTTTCGTGGATGGGAAATTTTCACTTGAAATACTGAGCAACATCGTGGTGAAAACAATTGGTTTGCTATAAGGAAGGCAAAAGCAGAATTATAGTGGAATTCAAGATGTAGCAGCGATAATACAACAACATGACAAAGATGATGATCAACAACAAAACTATGTATGGGATCCAAGAGGACATCAACAACAACAACTCATGGTGAGGAGACCATGAATTTTTTCTACCTTGCGAGTCTAACGCGGGAGCATTAGAGCTTCCAAGTCATCAAGATTTTTGGAGACAAAGCTTTAAAAGGGGTCTTAACATGGAAAATGAATTTTATTTCCTTATTGTAAATAATTTTAATTTCTTTATTTCTTAATGAACTATAGATAGAGATAAGATTTAGTAGATAAGATTTTTAAGAAGAAAATATGCCTTTTAAGACATGGAAAAATTAGGAAATAAATCATGAGAGATTGTAGGAGGAAAAAAATCTTGGTAGTAATTAACAAGTTGTTATGATAATAAAAAGTTTAAAAATCTTAGAAACCATTGGGGTGCTTTTAGGATTTAGAAAAGCTATGGATAGGCAAGTTTTTGTCAATAAGGCAAAAGCGAGTCTACCTTAAAAAACATGAGTGATTTGTGAATTGATTTATGGATCTAGGATTTTTTTTTTTAATTTATTTTTTGCACATGTTATTATAAATATTGTAAGCATAAGGGGAAAACTAATGGCCAAATGAACGTCAGCCTATAGAGAGTGAATAGAGAAAATGAATGCCTTTGAGAATATGTATGTATTACGTTATTTTAATGAATGAGAATTCATGCATAATTACGAACCTAAGAATCATATGTGAAGTGTGATCTGATTATTTGATTTCAAAGAAAGCATGGAAATATATTTTGTGATTAACATATCAATCTGATCCAGTAAACTTTGGATCATTGAATTAGCACAAAATTGTGGATTATTAGTTTTGTGAATACGAGAAAATATATCTTTTTTTTTTAATTTTTTTTTTAATTTTTTAATTTTTTAATTTTTAATTTTTATTTTTAAATTTTTTTTTTTATTTTTAATTTTTTTTTTATTTTTATTTTTAATTTTTTTATTTTTTATTTTTTATTTTTTTTTTTTAAGATTGTAGGTTCGTGGAAGTGAACATAGCAGGAAAAGTCAAATTTTCTGCATCACTCAATCAAGAGACTGCGTGGACAAAAAATTTCATTGGAATCAGCGGAGAAAGATGCTTGAACGGTTCACAGTGTGAATGGATTTTTAGTGGACGCTGACAATGTGTGTGTTGGCCGGAGCTAAGGATATTCGAAACCATTTTCAAACTAAACAAAAATATGTGAGCTTAAACCAAACTTGACAGAATTTGAATCAAATTTGAACATTTTGTTGATGTTTGCCGAACTTCAAACTTCAAGGTTCAAGTTCGATGAACCCAGCGACATAGATTATAACGACTCCCCAAACCATGAGAATAAGAAAAAAATGGAGGTTGCACCATCCCAAGGCCACTTGGGCCTAATTTCGGGTGCCACATGGCACCATGTGATTGGGCCATGTGGCAAGCCCTCATTGGTCCACATCATATGCCACCTCTGCCACCTACTTTCCATTTGTCGACTTGTGGTGCTACCACATCACCTACTTGTGGGTCCACCTAGTTTACTGACTAGGCTGCTACATTAGCTTTGTAGGTCCCACCAGGCCTGTTGACTTCACTTCCACATGGTAGTCTATGGGATTGCCACATGGCACCATGGGTGAACTTTGACTTTGACTTTTGCCTAGCTTGAGCAAAATTTTGACTTGTCATAAATTTTGCATATGAACTCGAATTAAGGTGCCATTTGCACCGTTGGAAATATTGTGCTGAGATCTTTGATTTAGTCCTGATTTCAATGAGATCTAAGGACTTTGATTTTTAATCCCCTCCAAAGACACCTGGATCATTTGTTCACTATCTTAGTTTTCCCATTAGATTGAGGATGATAAGATGAGTAGTGAGATTATTGAGTACATCCAAAAATTTATAACGTCTATCACTTACAATAATATTTGGGTTTCCATGCAACTTTTGAACTATTTCTACAAATGCAGTAACAACCATACTGAATTTGAAAGGATGAGATAGTGCACAAAAGTGTGCATACTTGGTAAGTCTATCAACTATCACCATGATGACACTCTTTCATTCGGACTTGGATAAACCTGTGATAAAATCCATTGAGACCTCTTCCCAACACTGAATTGGAATGATCGATGGTTGTAAAAGACCCAAGGTCTTAATTGTCTCAAATTTATTTTGTTTGACAACCAAACGTTCCACCACAAATTTATGAATCTTAGATTTAAGGCCATTCCAAAAAAATTCCATCTTGACTCTGTGGTAAGTTTTTAAAAATATTGAGTGCCCTCCTATAGGTGTGCAATTCCAAAAGAACCTTTTGTTTAAGTCGAGAGTTTTTACATAGATATAAGTGATCTTTGTACCACAGTGAATCATTTTTCCAAATAAATGAATCAAATGCACTATGATATCGCTACAACTTTTGAATGAGTGTCCGTACCTCTTCATCATTCTTCCATTCCTCCCTTGCTCTAGTTATCCAATCAGGTTGGATAAAGAAATGACACATATCAATTCTTCCACATCCTCATCCCTTCTTGAGAGTGCATCTACAACAACATTTTTATTCCCTTTTTTGTAGATGATTTTCAAAGTCATAACCCAACATCTTTGTGACCTATTTTTGCTACTCTTTTGAATATAATATTTGTTCTGAGAAGTATTTAATACTATCATGATCGATTTTTACCTTGAAGTGTCTTCCCATTAGGTAAGGGTGCCATTTCTTCAGTGCATGTATGATTACCAACATTTCCTTCTCCAAAATAGGTTTCTGTAAATGCTTTCCCTTGATTGGACGACTTTCAAAAGCAATGGGCCTTTCTTCTTGCATTAAAACAACACCAACACCATTTCCTGAGGCATCACATTCCACAAAAAAGGTTTTTGTGAAGTCTGGTGTAGCTAATACCAGAGCTCGACACATTGCCTCTTTAAGATGTTCAATGGTTTTAGTTTTTTCTGGAGTCGAAAAAAATGCATCTTTCTTCAGTAATGTTGTTAGAGGTGTTGCTATATTCTCATAATTCTTAAAAAAACATGTGATAATACCCTGTCATCCCGAGAAATCCTCAAAGATGCCTTAAGTTTGTGGGGATTTTCCATTCCTTGATGGCTTCAATTTTGTTAGGGTCTGCCTTAACGCCCTCATGGGATACAACATGACCCAAATATTCCACTTCATGTACCCTAAAGAAACCTTTGGAGAGTTTTGCACACAATTGTTTCTCCTCCAATAGTTTGAGTACCTTGTCAACATGTTGAACATGATCTTTCCAAGACTTGTTGTAGATTAGTATATCATAAAAAAATACTAATACAAAATTTCTAAGGGTGGGTTTGAAAGTGGAATTCATCAAACCTTGAAATGTGGAAGGTGCATTAGAAAGGCCAAAAGGCATGACCAAAAATTCATAATGACCTTCATGAGTTCTAAATGTTGTTTTCAAAATGTCTTTGTCTTCATTCTAATTTAATGATATCTCGAATGAAGATCCAACTTGGTGAAGTAAAATGCTCCATGTAGTTCATCCAACAATTCATTAATGATAGGAATGGGAAGCCTATCTTTAATAGTGATCTTTTTGAGATCTTTATAATTTGGACACATACGCCATGATTTATCCTTCTTGTGCACTAATACTATTGGAGAAGAGAAAGAAATCTGGCAAGGTTGAATTATACTTGCCTCTAGAATTTATGCAACCATACATTCAATTTCACTCTTCTGGGCACAGATGTCTGTAAGGACTAGTGTTTGGAGGAACACTTCTGGAATCAACTGAATAGCATGATCATGAATACGTGGGAGACCTTTGAGAGTCTCAAATACCTTGGAATGTTTTTTAATGACTTTTTGGAGATCTAAAGAGACAAATGACTTAGATGTTTGAACATATAGTCAACATAATTGTGACATTACCCCTCATTATTTCTTCTTCAAAATCTTTTTCATGTCACTAGAGCTAATTATATTCCCATGTTTCGTTGCAATACCCCTTAATTCAATTTCCTTTCATTCCAAGAAAAAATTAAAGAAAAGTTCTTGAAAATTAAAAGTTGTCGTTCCTTAAGATTGCAACCATTGGACTCCTAGTACAACATCCACACCACCCATTGGAATGAGAAGCGATGGACTATTCAATACATATTACCCCATGCTTAGATTGATATTATGGCACTTCCCTAAGCAATTTATAGTTCCTCCATTTGAGGCCATCACTTCACACTCTGGTGCTACATATAGAAAGTGATACAAATCCTTGGTTATCTTGTTATGAGTACTACCCGAATCACTCAACACTATTACCTTTTTCTTCTTGATATATGCTTTTATCTTGGGAGTTTGAGGAGTGGTAATTCCTATCAATGCATTACAAGATATGGTTAGATGCATTGCTTCAACCCTTAGGGTTGGTTCCTAGTGTATATATTCTTCTTTTGATGTTTCTTGTTCCTTTTCTTCCTCCTCTTCACAATCTATGTAGAATAATTTCTTTTCAACACACTTATGATCTTTAGTGTATTTTCTATCACAATTGTAACAAAGCCATTTTTCCATTTTTTCCTCCATTTTTTTGTGGTGTCAACCTTGTAGGTTGTGGGAAGCTAGGAGTGACAATACTTCCATCTTTAGATTTGTGAGTGGTAAACCTCATTGTTTCCATAATTTTGTTGTCAACTTTTGTTTCCACCTTGATTGCATTCTCCAATGACTTAGGTTCCCAAAGGCGAACCTCAGTTGGATGTTATCTACTAAAGTCCCTAGGAATACATCAATCAAATGCTATTCTAGAATACCATTTACCTTGATATTTAATCTTTGGAAGTCCTTAATGTGCTCCCCAACTGAACCTTTTTTTTTGAGATTTACCATTTGGGTAAAGAAGGTATTTCTCTTTGTATCGTCATAATGTTCTATCAATTCTTCCATAAAAATTGTCCAAGTGGCAAGTGATTTTCAAGAACAAATCCATTGATACCATACAAATTGATTGAGTTCTAAATATAAAGATGCCATGCACACCTTTTGTGTATGTTGCACATCATCTAGACCAAAGACCTGCTTCATCTGTAGTATCCACGTTACTAGATCCTTGCCATCAAGCTTCCTCATATCAATCATTGGAATATGGTTGGTCTTCAACCTCGAGTTAGAGTCTCTAAAATAATGATTCACATTCCTTTCATTCTAATCATGGGTTTCATGGCATACTTTGTCACCACTAGGAAGCCTTTCTTCTAACAACCATATAAAACCATCCTTCAAACCTTCCATGTTTGCTTTTATTTTTGCCTCTAAACCATCCATCTAAACATTAATCATCACTTCCAATTCATCTTAGGTTGCTCTTTATGAGAGTGAAAATAATTGTACTCGGTCCCTTAATTTTGATATATGATGTTGCATTTCTTCTTCTTCATGCATCATAGTAGAGCTTCTCGAGGGCTTAATGGGTGTGGAATTTTTCTGTTTGGGAGGCATTTTGGAACCAATTAATGATATCCATGCTTCACTATTCCCTATGAATCACTTCAATCTAAATGTTCAAACAAAAGTAATGCAAATTTAAAAATACACACCTTTAGAGCTTATTGATAAGGTTAAAGTTGAAACTATTTTATCTTTGTGATTTTGGCTCTCCTAGGTTTGAAATTGCGTCCTTTGGTATTCGTTTGAGTCTTCTTTCCTATTCCATAAGTCAAACCGAGATTGGATTCTTGAAGATAAAGTTATGCCAAATCTCTCACAATGCCCTGATTATGGGTTCGTCCAATAGAGAAAACTTGTACGAGATGCCACATGTCACTATTTTGACCTTCGACCTTAAAAATGATACAGGAGAAATTGCAGTTCGTGCACTTTCAATTTTTTTTTTTACAAAATTCAAAATCTGGTGCACGAAGAGAAAGTTATGACAAACTGTGAAGAGGAGGAAGAATGTTGAAAATTTACCAATAATAATAATAATAAATAAATAAATAAAATAAAATATATAGCAAAAATTATTTACATAGATTGTGAAGAGGAGGAAGAATGTTGAAAATTTACCCAATAATAATAATAATAAATAAATAAATAAAAATGTTAATCCAGCATCAACACTTTTCGTTTTCAACTTGTTTTTTCATGTTTTTTTAAGGGTTTTTTTTTGCTAGAGTTCTCATTTTGAGGAAATAGTTCTCGTTTGATTGGTAACTTTGGTAGTCATAACTCAACATATTTGTGACCCATTTTTGTTGCTCTTCTGAAGCTAATATTTATTCCAATAAGTATTTAATACTACCATGATTTGTTTTTACCCTGAAGTGTCTTCCTATAAGGTAAGGACACCATTGCTTTAGGGCATGTAGTATTTCCGACATTTTCTTCTCATAAATAGGTTTGTGTAAATTATTTCCCTTGATTGGACAACTTTCAAAAGCAATGGGTCTTCCTTCTTGCATTAAAACAACACCAATGCCATTTCTTGAGGCATCACATTCCACAATAAATATTTTTGTGAATTCTGATGTAGCTAAGACTAGATCTCAACACATTACCTCTCCAAGTTGTTCAAAGGCCTTAGTTGCATCTAGATTCCAAAAAAATGCATCTTTCTTCAGTAATATTGTAAGAGGTGTTGTTATTTTCCCACAATTTTTAACAAACTTACAATAATACCCTGTCAACCTGAGAAATCCTCGAAGATGCCTTAAGGTTGTGGGTATTTTCCATTCCTTGATGGCTTTGATTTTGTTAAGGTCTACCTTAACACCCTCATGAGTTACAACATGACCCAAATATTCCATCTCTTTTACCTCAAAGAAACATTTGGATGGTTTTGCATACAATTGTTTCTCCTCCAATAGTTTGAGCACTCCATCAACATGTTGAACATGACATTTCCAAGACTTGTTGTAGATTAGTATATCATCAAAAAATACTAACACAAATTTTCTAAGGGTTTGAAAGTGGAATTCATCAAACCTTGAAAGGTGGAAGGTGAATTCGTAAGGCCAAAAGGCATGACCAAAATTTCATAACGACCCTCACGAGTTCCAAATGTTGTTTTCAAGTTGTCTTATGTCTTCATTCTAATTTGATGATATCCTAAATGAAGATCTAGCTTGGTCAAGTAAATGGCTCCATGTAATTCATCAATGACAAGAAGGGGAAATTTATCTTTAATAATGTGCTTGTTGAGCTTTATATAGTCCTGACGCATACACTATGATCCATCCTCTTGTGCACCAATACTACTAGAGAAGATAAAGAACTTTGGTTTAGTTGAATTATACTTGCCTCTAGCATTTCTACAACCATATGTTCAATTTCACTCTTATGGGCATAAGGATATCTGTAAGGTTCGATGTTTGGAGGAACACTTCTTGGAATCAAGTGAATAGCATGAACATGATTGAAAATAGGTGGGAGACCTTTAGGAGTCTCAAATACCTTGGAATGATTATCAAGGTCTCTTTGGAGATCTAGAGAATTAGATGATGTAGATGTTTGAACATCTAGTGAGCATAATTGCGCAATTATCCCTTGTTTGTTCGCTCTTCAAAGTATTTATCATGCCATTAAATATTATTATCTTCTTAAGTTTCCTTGCAATATCCCTTAATTCGATTTTCTTTCCTTCCCACAAAAATTTCAAGAAAAGCTCTTGAAAATTGAAATGTATTGTCCCCAAATATTGTAACTATTAGACTCTTAATACAACATCAACAACCCCCATTGGAATGTAAATAATTGGAGTATTCAATACATATTTCCACGTGGTTAGATTTATATGATGGTACTTCCTTGAGTAATTTATAATTCCTCCATCTGCAACCATCACTTGACACTCTGGTATTGGATATAGAAAACGAGTCAAATCCTTGGTTATCTTGCAATGAATAAGATCATGGGTACTACTCGAATCAATTAGCACTATTACCTTGTTCTTCTTGATATATCCTTCTATCTTGAGAGTTTGAGGAGTGGTAATTCATTCCAATGCATTACAATATATGGTCGGATTTATTCCTTCTTTTTCAACCCCTAGGTTGGTTTCTAGTGTATATCTTTTTTTGATGCTTCTTGTTCATTTTCTTCCTCCTCTTCACAATCTATTTAAAATAATTTATTCTTGGCACACTTATGACCTTTACTATATTTGCTATCACAATTATAACAAAGTCCTTTTGCTCATTTTTCCTCCATTTTTGTGGTGTCAACCTTGTAGGTTGTGGGAGGTTAGGAGCAACAACACTTCCATCTTTATAGTTGTGAGTGATAGATCTCCTGGTTTCCATAATTTTGCTTTAAACATTTTTTGCCACCCTAAATGCATTCTCTAATGACTTAGGTTCCCAAAGGAAAACCTCATGTTGGATGTTATCCTTTAAATTCCCTATGATGACATCAATCAGGTGATCCTTTAGAATATCAGTTACCTTGATATTCAATCTTTGGGAGTTCTCAATATGCTCCACAACTAAACCCTTTTGTTTGAGATTTATCAATTGGCTAAAGAAGGTATTTCTCTTTGTATCCTCATAATGTGTTATCAATTCCTCCATAAAAATTGTCTAAGTGACAAGTGATTTACGAGCACAAAACCATCGACACCACACAAACTGATTGGGTTCTAACTATAAAAATGCAATGTGTACCTTTTGTGTATGTTGCACATTGTATAGATCAAAGAACTACTCCATATATAGTATCCATGTAACAAAGAAAAATGAATAATTCAATGCTAAAAAAGGAGGATTTAAGAAACCTTCATTTGCCAACACTTCTAAGAGTGTTCAAGGGGGGAAATATAATAGGAATGTGAATCAACAGAAGAACATGAGTCAAAGAAGTTGGCAAGTAGCAGGAGCAGAGAATCGAAATCTTATGAATCAACTAGGCCACAAATCAAATGTTGGGGTTGTAGGGAAAATCATCTATGGAGGGATTTCAACAAAATCCTTTGAATATGAAAGCAACAATGCATAGTATTCAAGAGGCATCTACAATTAATGATGTTGCTTGCAATATTCCAAGGATTAGTGCAGCGCTGGATGATAGACATACTAACCATCAATCCACCATGGTATAGATTCAAGGTAAAATATTTGGAAATACTGTAACTGTTTTAATTGATCCTGATTCTACTTTAAGTTATATTTCTCCTGTTGTGATTGAAAAATGTGGACTTAAAAAGGAAAAACAAACTAAACCTTGGTTAGTGTAATTAGCTATAGGAACCAAAAGAAGAGTTACTGAAATTAGTAAATATTGTTCAATAGACTTGGATGGATTGCACACTAAATTAAATTTGAATATTCTACCTTTGGGGTCATATGGTTTCCTTATTGGGATGAATTGGCTAGAACAACACATGATATTCTTGAATTGTTTGGAAAAATCTTTCACATGTGTCAATCACGAAGGAGAGACTTGTACAATAAAAGGAATTCCAAGAGTCATTTCAGTGAGGCAAATATTTGCCTTATAGTTAAAGAAATGCACTCGAAAGGGATGTGAATTGTTTGCAGTTCAAATTGAAGAACATTCTAACCTCAATCAGAAACAATTTATAGAAGATTATCCTATTTTAGAAAAATATAAAGATGTCTTTCATAAGGAAATCCCAAGACTACCTCCAAGAAGGGACATAGATTTTACTATAGATCTTATCCTTGGACCAGTCCCAACATCTAAAGCTCCATTAAAAATGAGTATTCCAAAATTAATGGAATAGAATATACAATTACAAGAGTTGTTAGAAAAGAAATATATAAAGCCCAGTGTGTCACCTTGGGGTGCACCAATTTTATTTGTTAAAAATAAAGATGGAACCCTTAGACTCTGCATAAACTACCAACAACTCAACCAAATGACAATCAAGGACAAGTATCTTTTCCCAGTATTGATGGTATATTTGATCAAGTCAAATGAGCTTCTATCTTCTCAAAAATTAACTTAAGATCTGAATGTCATCAAATTAGGATCAAAGATGAGGATATTCATAAAACAACTTTTAGTACATGATATGGGCATTGTGATTTCTTTGTACTTCATTTTGGACTCACTAATGCATCGACCATTTTTTGTGTCTGATGAATAGTGCGCTCAACCCTTATTTAGACAAATTTGTCATTGTATTTATATATGACATCTTAATCTATTCAAAGAATAAGGACGAACATGACCAACATTTGCAAATGGTTATGCAAACACTTAGAGAAAATGAATTGTATGCTAAGTTTAGAAAATGTGCATTTTATCAAAAATAGATTCATTATATAGGGCATGTTGTATCTAAAGAAGGGATTGTTGTGGATCCAGAGAAGATAAGTTTATCAAATGTGGTTGATATCGGGTCTTTCATGGGAATCACAGGATATTATAGGAAGTTCATAGAAGGATTTTCCAAATTAGGTTATCCAATCACTTCTTTACAGAAGAAAGGAACTAAATTTGATTGGAATAGAAATTCCAGGACAACTTTGAGAAACTAAAGCAATTGTTGACTATAGCTCCAATTTTGAAACTAGTTGATTCTGACAAAGACTTTATAGTTTGTACTAATTCTTGTAAAGAAGGTTTGGGGAGAGTATTAATGCAAGAAGGTCATGTGGTAAGCTATGAGTCTCAAAAGCTTAAAGACCATGGGAGGAATTATGCTACCCATGATTTAGAACTAGAAACTATTATCCATGCCTTAAAAATGTGGAGGCACTATCTTACAGGAAGGATATTTTAGTTAAAGATTGATATTGTCAGTCTTAAATACTTGTTTGATAAACCAAAGTTAAATGTTAGCTAAGCTCGGTGGTTGACCTTCCTTAATGAGTATGATTTCGAAATAATACACATTAAAGGAAAATAAAACAAAATAACAAATGCTCTTAGTAGAAAACTAAATCGTATTTGTGTTATTTCTGCAAGTAGTTGGCAAACATATTTGAATGAAAACTTTGAGAAAAATTGCTAATTTTGAATATATTAAAATCAAGGATAAAGTTCAAAATTCAGATTCACAAGAGAAGGATTTTTCAATTAATGATGAGGATTGGTTGACGTATGGGGACATAATTTATATACCAAATGACCCAAATATAAAATTGTCTATCCTTGATGAACTACATAAAATTCCTACAACTGGACATCCAAGATATCAAAAGTTAATAACCATGTTGAGAAAAGATTTGTATTGGCCTAATACAAATTCATAAGCAATGGAATGTGTAGAAAACATTTTAGAATATCAACAGGTTAAAGCTTCCCATTAGCAAGCCACTGAATTATTACAGCTTTTACCCATTCCATAATGGAAATGGGAGGTAATATCCATGGATTTTATAACTGGTTTTCCGAAAATAAGGAAACAAGATGACTCTATAATGGTTGTGGTAGACAAATTTAATAAAGCAACACACTTTATACCTATAAAGTCTACTTTCAAAGGCATTAATATAGTAGAACTATCCATGAAGGAAATCTTTAGATGACATGGTATGCCTAGGACTATAATCTCATATCGATATGTAAAATTGGCTTCTAAGTTTTGGAAGGGTTTATTTGATGGAATGTGCACAAAATTGAATTTTAGCACAACTTATCATCCTCAGACTGATGGTCAAATATAAAGGACCAATCAAATCCTAGAGGACATGCTAAGAATGTATGTTATGAATATGCCCTCTAAGTGGGAAGACTATCTACACTTAGTTGAATTTGCCTACAATAATAATTATCAAACTTCACTAAAGATGAGCCCTTTTGAGGTAATGTATGGGAGACAATGTAAATTGGCTTTAAGTTGGAATCATCTTGAAGATAGGCTAATTTGAGGACCTGATATGTTGATAGAAATGGAATAAATAATTAAACAGGTGAAACATAATTTGAAAACAACTCAAGATCGACAAAAGAGATGCAAATTTGAAGAGAGTTCACAAAGAATTTAATGTGGGTGACCACATTTATCTAAAATTGAAACCCAAGAAGAGTACTCTTATACTTGGTAGTTGTGCTAAGATGCCACCCAAATATTGTGGACCTTTTGAAGTATTAGCAAGGATTGGCCCAACTGCTTATCAATTTGCTCTGCCAGCAAGCATACAAGTCCATTATGTGTTTCAAGTGTCTTTATTAAAGAAATGTGTACATGACCCAACTCATATAATTGATTGTAATGCATAAGTAAAACTAGAGGGAGAGTTTTTGGCAGAACCTCTATGCATACTAGATCGAAGGGAAGTCACGCTCCAAAATAGAGTTAGAGCCTAAGTTAAAATTTAGTGGAAACACTTCAACCTGGAAGAGGCAACTTGGGAATTGGAAAATTCTCTTAAATAAGCATATCCATACTTTTTTTAAAATTGGCTTGAATTTCAGAATCCCAGAGAAGACACTCGAATGATGTCGAACTCAAGCAGGGTAGGATGTGAACTGGGAGTGAGAGACATAGGAATAAAAAATAAAGAAACAAAAGATTGACTTGCAAAACATATGGAGCTCGAAGGATCCTTTGAGAAGGAGTCAAGGTTAGGTGGAGCCTAGTAACTCCAGTCTTATTTTCCAAAACATATTAACAAGTCAGTAGCTTGATTAATTTATATTTATATTAATTGTTCTTTGTTAATGACTTCATATTGTAAGTAACGTGTAAATGGAAGTTTTCTAAAGAGTTAATGTAGAAAAAAAAAAAGAGAATACAATTTTCTTTTTTGAGCATTATATATAGTTAAGATATTTGTATATTTAAAACAATGAAATTATGATGCATAGAAGTAGTATTTTTTGTTTATAGTGGAAATATTTCCTTAAAGTATTCTATGAATAGACTTTTACCATTAAAGACATAGATTGTGATACAAATTCAAAAATTAGTGTAACTGCAAACATGTTTAAGGAGAAACAAAAACTAGTGTGGTAAATTCAAAGTATACTACATATAAAACACAATATGTATAATAGCATCATCCTTTTTATGAGTGTAACTTGGTTATACAACGGTATAACCACAACATAAGTGGAAAATTAGAGAAATGACAAAGGTTAGTTTAGTATGACAGTAAATAAGGAAAAACCTAGTAGTAGTTTTAGATTGGGGTACAAATCTTAAAGGATAGGAAGGAATTTTTAGTGAATGACAGGAAAAACATTAACTGTTGAATTTAAAAAAGACTTAATAGACAAATGGAGAGTATGTGAACAAAGATGACAATGAAATTTTATGGCTTAAGTTAAAAAGGGAAAGAACCTCTAAAGGTACTCATATTTAACAATGAATTCCCATTGTAATATATAGTTATGAAGAAAATTATTGAGAATATCCATATAACAAGATAGTTATAGTTTTTTTTTTTCATTTGAAACTAATAATCAAATATCAATATACAATACAAGTTATAAACAAAAACTATGAACTTATAGGGTTGAAGGTACCTATATTAAATCACAAATGGAACAATATCTAGAGAGAAGGCTTTTTGCCTTGGTATTTTAATAAATGGAACAGGGGAAAAATTGCCGATGACAATACATTTCTCCTCAAGGCAAATAGCCCAAAGCAGCTTATGTGTCTTAGAATGTGAGTCAGAGGATCCAAATCTTACAGAAGAAGTGACCAAGAGTTCAAGGACACCCGACCTAAAGAGAAGGGCCAAAAATTCGGAAAGACTGTAATGATCTGTAATATGCTTATGAAGGAAAAACTTTCAAAATTTGCTCGAGTCGTATTGTACCTGTGAATATCCAAGAAAGCAGAGTTTTAAGTAAAGTCTGGTAACAAAATAAAGAAATAAATTTTGACTAAAGAAACCATCAAATCTTAAATTGTCCAAATTACCCGAGGGAACAATTATGTTCAAAAATCCATGTCGTATATCTGCAACAAATTACAATTGTGATTAATCTAGTTGCAATCAAAAGATAAACACATTATTAATAAAGTTTTGTAGAATTTAGCTAAATACAATTTGCATATCCACAACCATAACCCAAAGATTTAAACCGAGGGTGATCAATGGCTAAATAAACCCCATTAAGCTAGGGTTTAATTCTAGAAATCACGTACTTGACAAATAACAAAGATATTGGCGTATTCCTGTAGAGTTAAAACTCTGAATAGTAAAGAATCTTTGTATAAGAATTTTTTGTCATAGTATGGACATTCATAGATGGTCATGGTAAATTAAACTAGGCAAAAAAAATTAGCTATGGAAAAATTGAACTAAACATTTCGTCTAGAGTTTTTAATATACAAACCCTACTCTATAAATAGAACAAAATATTACTAAGAACTATGATTAAGAATTATTATTTCTCTTCAGATTTATAGGGTCTTGACTTTACAACCCTAATATAAAAACGATTAAGAAACAATGTTGGGAAATGGAGGGGATAAGACTAGTAAAGGAGATTTAATTTCAAGCGAAAACCCTGGCATTTTGCTTTGTTGGAAAACTAAAAGGAAAGTGACCAACCAATGAACTGGTGGATGGAAGTCATAACGCTGAAAACAAAACCCTAACTTTATTCACTATTGATTTTCCAATATACTATTGCAATCGTTGATGCAAAATTCATAGATGTCCATGTAAGAGCCATGTGATGCCATGTGGAAGAATACATCGTGGGCCAATAAGAATAATACAAGTAACCTCAACTAATCCATCTGTATCAGTTGCATGTAAATAAACTTTATACCATGGCATAGGTTATATTGTGTATAGCATAAAATATTAATGGAACTATTAGGTACCTTTGAAAACATAGATATGATTACATCAAGTTTCCTATGAGATTGGTGGATTGAATCACATCACGTTTCATAGCTATGTTTTCAAATGTCATTTTTAAATACAAATGTGAGAAAATTAATCATAAATCAACTTGCAAAGGCCGAAATTTTAGTAAGGTTATGATATAATTAACATATAAAAGTTTAGAAGTTTAGTTTAATAGAGGCAACATCTTTTTACTAATCAAATAATTATGCGTAGACTAGAATTCTAATAAAAATCATATGGTTGGATTATAAATTTGAAAAATTAATGATGAGTTGGGTTAATATATAGTGGGAATAAAAAAGAGATGGGTAAACTAAGATAGGTTTTACTTCTATTAGTCATAAAGCTAATTTGTGTTATAAATTTATCATCAACTCAAACCATAGACGAGAGGATGTCATGAACAAGTGAAGAATGATTTGAACCATGTAAATAAGTAAGTTATAAGTGAAAGACAAAAGAAAAAGTGAAAAGTGAAAATATAGCAATTGATAGAGTTACGAAGTATCATTGACATTAAGCTATAGAGTTACGAAGTATCATTGAATAGTGAAATGTAGAGCACCATTTGAGTACAAGGAATGTTAGTTAGCAAGAAATTAAATTTTTTTAAGAAAGTCTTTATGAGGTTCTTTACAATATATATATTTGAAGGTGTAACTCATTGCCGAACATGCATCGACAATAAATTTAGTTATGAATAATTCAATCAAACACAATTTTTTTCCATAGAAAGTTCGTAAAATTACTCATGTAAGGTCATAATTGACTTAAAGTCTCTTTTATGTTAAGCACACAGGGTCATGTTATTCTTCGAATTTAATTTGATGTACTACATGTCATAAATCATCATAAAATATCCTCACTAGTTAGCATTATATATGATCCTTATGTAGTGCAATAAGAGTATCATAAAATTCCTTATTTTTACGTGCCAAGTCTTGATTACAACCTTGCATTATATTACTATGAGGCATATATTACCATGTATATAATCCATATGATTTTTCTTTGTTTTATATTAAATCTAAATAACCTAAATTTATTTGACCTCAGAGTTTTGTGATCCATAATGATTTTTGAAGTTGACTTTTAAATTAATCATATAATTATTATTTGTTGGTCGATGTTTCAAACCATCTAATGTGGTTCATCCTCGGGACAAAGATGAAAAATAGATCTATTCTTAGGATTAAATTGCAAACAATCTAAAGTGGTTCATCCTCAGGACAAAGATGAAAAATCGATCTATTCTTAGGATTAAAATAATAGAGATGCATCTTGTTCCAAATTAATTGTTAGAAAAATATAAATTATTTTAATCAAAACAAGAACGTTAAGTGAGAGTTTTTGGTCAATATATAAGAAAATATAAAAAACACTAAGTTGGTTAAGGAAACTAAATGTTAGAAATAGAAAAAACCATAAATATTTTGTCCTTTCCTATTTTTTTTCTCAATTAATTTCCCTATTTTATGGTTTTTTTCTATTTCTAACATTTAGTATCCTTAACCAACTTAGTGTTTTAAATATTTTCTTATATATTGACCATAAATTATTTTGATTAAAATAATTTATATTTTCAAAGGGCTAATTCTGGAATAAGATGCATCTTTGCTATTTAATCCTAAGTATAGATCGATTTTTTCATCTTTGTCGCGAGGATGAACCATAATAAATGGTTCGAAACATTGACCAACAAATAATGATGATGTGATTAATCGGAAATTCAGTCTCAAAAACCTAAATTTATTTTAATATACATATGTCTTATTAGCACTTTACACTGAAATTAGTATAACTATGACATCCCTTGGTCAATATTTTTCCCTTTGTAAATAAATAATAATTAATTAATGTTGGGAAAAAAAACTGAGAGGGGGAGGGTGGAAGAGGGAACAAAATTTTAAAACTCACTTAAACCTTTCAATTTATTATTCAAATTTATGTACGTTACTGTCATTAAGTAAACTAGCATATGTATGCGACTATGATGAAGGAAAACAACGTATATCCAGTTAGCTAACTTTTCATATATTTCATCATTTGTTCTACTTTAACCAGTATGTCATTACTTCATTAGCCTTTAATTGAGTAGTAACCAAGAGCCGTAAGAACATAATAAACCATCACATATAAGCAACACATCAACACATGAGGACACGAGGATTTTTAGGAGGAAACCCAATGTGGGAGAAAATCATTGATGTTGTCATCTCTATCTTCATCTTTTATTATAAAGGAAAACATTTTACAATCTTATATTGTTGCAGACTCATACTAGTACGCACGCACCCACCCACAGAAGGCTACAACCTTCTCTCGTTCTCCAACGCCCATTGGAAGGGAGCTCTAACCCCCTGATCTCGTTTACCGGCACCCACTAGAAGGGAGCTCCAACCCTCTGATTAGATTTACCAACTACTGTTGGTAGGAAGCTATGAATTCTTCACTGAAGGCTCCAACCCTCAGCGCCTATGTGGAACACGTTTCATAATATTTCATATTGGATCCACCTGACCCAAAACATCAAATCTGTAGGCCACTTTTCATCATATTTTCAGACTGGACCCACTACCATCATTTAAGCCCAATACCAAATAACAATTCTAAAACTAATCATTGTATCAACTCACTCAATCACTGAACCAACGGAATCATCAAAGCAATCACTGAATATTAATTAATCAATACAACTATGTCAAACTAAACCAAAATAGATCATACATCTACTCATAAATAAGCGAAAATTTGTTACCCATCACACTAACCAACTGTTGCTACTACAAACCTTGGTCAACTATACATCACATTGTATACACGACTATTATTAATCATACTTGCGTATGTACGCGCTTCTCCTTAAGTATACTCGCGTATAGATCTCAAAATATTGATAACTAAATCTGAATCATTGTCACACTAAACCAATAATTGAAACACATGTTGAATCCATCACAGATCACTGAACCAAATGTAGATCATCACATAATAGCATCATCTCTAGTCAAATTATCATTCCATAAACAAGTCAACCCAACCAACACTATTAAACACAGATAATTATAAGAAAGACTTCATCGACAGACAACAGTAAACATAACAGAACAGATCAACCATTATCAACATCCCATCTTGCAAAACCCTAGCAGATGTAGGTGACTCTTATAAAGCACTCCTGTGTATGTACACGTCTTTCATACTTGACACTAGCGTATATATTTGTCCATATTGCAGAAAATATACGCCACTGTTCAGACAAAGATCTGCGTATGTACACTACTTCTCAGTGTCAAACCCGCGTACAAATATGTAATCAGTGAGACATACCTTCGCTGCAACACAACATCTGTCAAACCCAAATCTCGACATGAAAACTGTTATAGACATACATCATAATATCATCATCACAAATCTATCAAACCATAAACAAATTATTCAATATATAGTCATTTCAGATCTATGAGATCTTATACATCTCCATGCTCTTGGTTTCACTCCTTTTCTAGATCAAGTCATTCATAAATAATCCATCACATACCCACACTAACACTTGATATCCATCTCCTTAAATAATATAAGCCTTAGCCAATACCTTAGGCCAATCCTTTAGTAATACCAATGGTATTCTTTGACGAGATCAAATATCTACTATCACGCTCATTAATATGGGCCAATACCATGGTAAATACCCCGAGTATTCATAATAACATGGTGCAGAAACTGTATGTGACTTTTCTTTACCATACCCCCATATGTACGCGACCTTTATTCATAGGACCTGCGTATGCTTTCCAAACTTCATTTTTATCATTTCTCTGTCTCTAAACTGATATTTCTTTGTCTATCTCACCTATAGCATTTGCAAAACCATCATGTTGACTTCTTTATCAAGTAGGTTTCTATCAAGGACAACACATTAGTCATAATGCCAACAAATCCCCCTTTGGAATTGTTGGCAACCACTTTGGTGTTTGGTCACCATCACTTGTAAATACCTGCAAAAACATTTGTAAGCATACCAAGCTTCTCTCCAAGCATTCTTCTCCAAACACCAATCTATTCTCCCCCTTTCACAACATGGATAAAGGGCTGAGCAATACTAAATGTAAACTTCTTTCTCCCTTTGTAGAGAGAATTACTGTAAGTAAGATCTGTTGAATATGAACACTGACCATGCTCCCCCTGATCATATGTTGAAGCTTATGGAAGATTTTCAATGAAGGACATGACATTATGACTCAACCAAATATGACCCTTCATATCACCAAGGACTCATGCTTACATCAATCACCCAACACAATGGGGTTACATATTTGACTCAACATTACATCAAATGCCAAAAATAATGGGATTACATACATAACTGACTTGGCCCCAATAGTCCAAACATGGTTGAATATTATAATTATTACATCAGGGGTATTTACCTGAACTTTGCATCAAGAGACATATATGACATTTATGATCAAAACCAAGGACCTCAACCATGCAGTGGCAAGACCATAATAGTCATCATAGGATCTTGCAACATAGATAGCGGCAATATTAACAACAACATGCACATCCACATCATCGATGTGTAAGATAAGACAATGTAGATTTGATATCATCAACCTATGACCAAGTATGCAACATCATAAGATTGTTCTGTAAAGATTTGTTATCAACTCATCCCCTTGACCTTATTAAGGTCAACTTTCTCTTTCTCTTTTTAGGAAGAGTTTCAACCCAAAGACATATAGATCTTTTGTAGCACAAAAACATATATTTTCATGTATCAACAACATATGTGAGAACCAAGAATATTATCATAAAATAAGATATGGCAATGTAGCATTAATCCTCATCAACATCACCATGTGACCAAATCTATCAATATGTGACTAAATATGCAATGTTAGCATCACCCAACAGTTTTAGTAGTAGTATATTGGTAACCATCCTCTTAATGTCATCATATGCATATATCAAAGATAGGGAGAACCTTCAACATCAATCAAGTGTATCATGAATAATCATCACACCATAGGCAACTCAAGTGATCATCCATAAGATTCCTATCTGCAATTTATTGATATCACATGACATAGAGATAATAATATGTAAGAATTCATCATCATCAACCAATGTCAATAATGACCATGGCATGCATATCCTCTTCATGTAGAATTAACTCCACTAAGTGCAACTTTATCCAAGACTTCATCATCACTAACGACAAAATGAAAACATCATATGTGTCTTCAACATCAACATATACACATCATCAATGATATATATACTTATCATGAACATCATCACACAACAAGGAATTCTCAAGAAATCATAATGCCAACAATGCACTATTAAAAGAATAGTAAATGCCCCCCCTGAACATGTGCCAAATATTCACTGTTAGGTCTGATCATATCCACCAATCTGTAAATCCATCAAAAGAACCAAAATAACAACGCCATATTTCAACAACTCATAAGCCATTATAAGCCAATACTTCTTCTAAGTAGTATCTAAGCATCAATAGAGTATAACCAACCAATGTCAAAACCAGAAAGCCAAATAATAACTAACTGAAGCATATCAGAACCTCTCCATGAGTATGTCCCATTGTTTCTTCATCTCAGAGAGACATACATGATTGTCTAGATCAAAAAGCACGTATATACGTGACTGTCCTTTATGAGATCCATGTACAGAAAGTAAAATACTGATATTTCATAGCGACAACTCCCCCTAAGCTCATACACCAATGATTATGAGACCTCATAATCATCATCTACTCTGTATGAGGTCATGTACCTCACATCACTTCTGTAGTCACTATGAGAAGTATTATTTTAAGAACAATGTACTGCAATAGAAATCATCTTCTTTTACTCTGAGTCTAAATCCTCCTCATTTCCGCGAGAATTCATTTCTTTAAACACGTATAATTTGTCTGGATTTTTGTATCCTCTTGCTATGACCTTTCTAGTTTCTTCATTTATAACCTTGCATTTGGTTGATGTAAACACAATTACATTTCCTTTATCCACAATTTGACCTACACTTATAATATTTTGCTTTAGCCCTTGAATTAATAAAGTATTAGTTGCTCCTCTATGTTTATTAATTATGGCTCTACCTTTTCCTAGAACTTTTTATGGAGCACTATTTCCAAGAATAACCTTACCATCTTGTTTTTTCTTGAAAGACTCTATCTAACTCTTATATTCATTCATGTAAGAGAGCATCTGTTGCCTATGTACCATTCATCTTCATCTTCAAACGAGCAAAAAGAAAGAGCACACCTTATTTGTTCTTCTTCTTTCTGCTTATTATGAGAAATGTTTGTGGATCCATATTTCTCAAGTCTTTTGACATTATCTAATTGCTTTCCATGTTGTCTTTGGTGATTCATTGATTTATTCCTGCATTCTTTTGCTACATTTCCAAACTTGTTACAAGCATAACAACGTATATGACCAAAAAAGGGAGTAGGGGAATTATAATATTTTTGTTTCATGTTCCTTCTATTGTAATCAATAGCTTTGTGATCAAATATGTTGCAAGTAAAACAATATCCCTTGAAGAAACCTGAGTACTTGGAAGTTCAAGTACTTCTTGTGAGATGACTCCTTGCTTGAACAATCTGCTTCTGCAATTGACTGCAACATGTCCATAATTATGACATATAAAGCATTCAACATTATTAAGCAAAGGAGAGAATCGATTAACACTTCTATAGTTAGGGGCAAATGATTTCCTTTGAAGATTCACTTTCCTTGATTGTTGATCAGGTTGGCTTCTTATCTCTTTACTAAGCACTTCAGATTTTGCATTGTTTCCCTTTATATTCCTTGCACTAGCTTGTGAAGTAGATACTCCTTTAATAGCTTCATGGAAACTAAGACCAGATTTAATGGAAGGAGACCTTTGACTACTAAGAATGTTATCCAAAATCTTAGTACTATATTGAAATCTCAAATGTTTATCCTTTTCTTCTAATTTACCATTTAGAATGTTTACCTCAACCTCCATTATTTGGTATTTCTTTTCCTTTTCAAGATATTGCTTTCTCATTCCTTCTTCCATTTGCTCCTTTAAGTTGATAATTTCTTCCTTCATCCCATTCTCTTGTTCTTCAAATGCTTGAAGTAGTTCTTCATTTCGCTTGTTTGACTTTTCAAGATTTGCTTTTAGAGAGACAATCTCTGCTTCAAAGCCTTCACAATATTGTTTATATTCTACTGCAACATTTATTGATTTAATATGATCCTTGTTATCATATGTTTGCAACTTATCTTTAAGATTAATAACCTTTTTTAAAGCAAAACCAAGTTTTCTTCTAAGATTAAGAACTTCGTCTATTTTGTCTTCTTCTAAATCAATAACATACTCATCTTTTGATGCATCAATATTTTCTTTAGAAATAAGGTTACCTGTTGGTTCTTCTGATGAACAATCTTCCTTTGTTCTTCCTTCATGGATTGCGTATAGCTTATCCCATACTTCCTTTACAGTGTATAATGTATAACCCTATTTAATGGTGAATCAAGTATGATATTAATGATTTCACTTAATGCCTTGCTATTCTTTTTCACTTCTTTGTCTGATGGAGGAATTTTGGTGAATCCATTGCATACTAAATACCAAACATCACAGTTCATTAGATTAGACTGCCATTGTTGATAATTATCATTTCTTAGCATAGGTAACCCTTCATTGTCCATTGTTTTTTACTTTCTTTGTTCTTATGCTTTTAGGGCCATCATTTTTGAATCTGTTTTCTCTTTAGAATGTTTACTTTCACTTTTACCCATGAGTGCAAGTTCAATTGATTCACTAGCACTATAATAATTATTACATAGACAAGGAAATGGACCACAATTAGAACAAAATTCCATACCTGATAGTTCTTTGTTACCGTCTTCTTCATTCTTGATCAATAGAAAGCGGGGTGCTCCCAAAACTAAATATTTGTTGACATCTCAGAACTGTCACTGCATCTGATATATCACTGTCACTACCACAATTTTCTGACTTCTTCTTTTGAGCTATCTTCTTCTTTCCCATCATCCTTGATCATCTCCAAGCAGTTAAGCTTTAACTGAAGTGACCTTCTATGATACCAATTGTTGGGAAAAAATATTAAAGGGGGGGGGGGGTTGGGGGGGAGTATCAATATTTTAAAACTCACTGAAACCTTTCAATTTCTTATTCATATTTATGTATCCTACTGTCATTAAGAAAATTAGCATATATATACGAATATGATGAAGGAAAACAACGTATATCCAGTTAGCAAACTTTTCATATATTTCATCATCTATTCTACTTTAACCAATATGTCATTACTTCATTAGCCTTTAATTGAACAATAACCATGAGAAAAAATAACATAATAAACTATCACACATAAGAAGCACATCAACACATGAGGATGCGAAGATTTTTAGGCTGAAACCCAATGTGGGAGAAAACCACCACTACCATCATCTTTGTCTTAATCTTTTATTATAAAGGAAAACATCTTATAAAATTGTACTAACTTAGACTCATACCAGTACGCAGGAACCCACCTGCAGAAGGATACAACCTTCTCTCGTTCTCCAAAACCCACTAGACGAGAGGTCCAACCCCCTAATCAGATTTACCAGCTATCGTTGGCAAGAAGCTATGGCTTCCTCATTGAAGGCTCAAACCCTCAACATCTCTCAAATTTGTAGGCCACTTTTCATCATATTTTCAGACTGGACCCATTACCATCATTTAAGCCCAACACCAAATAACAATTATGAAACCAATCACTGTATCAAATCACTCAATCACTGAACCAACTAAATCATCAAAGCAATCACTGAATCTTAATCAATCAATACAACTAGATCAAACTAAACCAGAATAAATCATACAACTACTCATAAATAAGCCAAACATTGTTACCCATTGCAAAAACCAACTGTTGCTACTACAAACCCTGATTAACCATACATGAGATTGTATACGCTATTGTTCTTAATCATACCTGCGTATGTACAAGCTTCTCCTGAAGAATACCCACATATAGATCTCAAAATAATGATACCTGAATCTGATTCATTGTCACACTAAACCAATCATTGAAACACATGTTGAATCCATCACAGACCACTAAACCAGATATAGATATTCACATAATAACATCATCCCTAGTCAACTTATCATTCCATAAGCATGTCAACCCAACCAACACTATCAAACACAAATAATTATAATAAATACTTCGTCGACATACAACAGTGAACATAATAGAACAAATCAACCATTATCATCAGCTCATCCTGCAAAACCCTAGTAGATGTACTCAAATCTTATAAAACACTCATGTGTATGTACGCGCCTTTCGTACTTGATACCTGTGTACATATTTGTCCATGCTATAGAAAATATACACAACTATTCAGACGAATATTTGCATATGTACGTGACTTCTCAGTTTTAAATTCGCGTACAGATCTGTAACCACTGAGACATACCTTTGCTGCAACACAACATCTGTCAAACCTAAATATCGACATGCAAACTGTTACAGACACACATCATAATGTCATAATCACATATCTATCAAATCATAAACAAATTATTCAATATGTGATCATTTCAGATCTATTAGATCTCATCCATCTCCATGCTCCCTGGTGCACTCCTCTTCCAGATCAATTCATTCATAAATAATCCATAACATACCCACACTAACACTTGATGTCCATCTTCTTAAATATTATAAGCCTTAGCCAATACCTTAGGCCAATACCTTAGGCCAATACTTTAGTAAGGTCGATGGTATTCTTTGACAAGATCAAATATTCGTTGCCACGCTCATTACTATGGGCCAATACCATGGTAAAGACCAATGGTATTCATAATACCATGGTGCAGAAACTATACGTGACTTTTCTATACCATACCCATGTATGTATGTGACCTTGATTCATAGGACCCACATATGTTTTCCAAACTTCATTTTTATAATTTATTTGTATTTGAACTAATATTACTTTGTCTATCGAACCTGCAACATCTGCATAACCATCATGTTGACATATTTATCAAGTAGGTTTCCATCAAGGACAACACATTAGTCATAATTCCAACAATTAAAGCTCGAGAAAAGGGACATAGATTCTAGATTGCTTGAGGAAGGATATTTCTTGAGAAATGGGTTGTTTTAAAGAGCAACCCTAGTTGGATGAGGGGTTTTAAATGGGTTGAATGTGCAATAAATTTAACTGAAAAGAAGAGTACAAGTCCAGGTTTCCTTTAAGTCCCAACAATAAGCAAGAGGAGGAAAAAATATTAAAGGCAGCATGGGTTGCACTATCCTAGGGGTTGACTGGCATGAAGTTGGGAAAGAGACAAACAATTAGTTTTTTGGGGGAATTCTCAAAGGAGACAGATATGTATATGCACACTTAGTAGAGAGAACATATTTTCTCTTATTCTCATTGATTCACAAAGATAGTGTGGAAGGAAGACCACATCCTGATTATTCTCTCGTGCATACACACAAGCAACATAAGAGGGAGAAACAAAGGTGTGGTTGTAAACACAAAACATGTAAGCATGAGAAAGTTAACCAACTGAGGAATCTGAAAGGGACTTGTTGATTGAGCATTATCAAGAGAAATGGCTTACCTAAAGTCTTAACAACCCACTAGGGAGCTTGTGGATTGATGAAACTACTAGTTAAGGAAGAGACACTCTGGTATTTGTGAGGGCTGATGAAACACCAAAATTTGCTTTGGGGCTAAAGATATGGTGTTTAACTCACTGATGAAGTACCCAGAGAGGTGGCTTCTTTACCCAAACAATACCTTATCCAACTAATGAAACTTCCCTTGTAAGTGGATTATCTTCTACTGAAAGTGAGATATAATTCTTTGTACAATAGTATCTTAGCATGGATGTCATTTGTGTTTGAAAAGAGTGAACGAAAGCTTGTGTAACTAGTGGATGAAGGTAGAGTGGCCTTGTGGCATCCTTTTTCAACTGTAATATTGGTGAAGTTTCCCTTAAAAGCACTCCACCTCAAGCACTGGAATCTGGCTCGGGGGTGATAACTACACATAACCATGGTTGTAGCTTGTCTATGGTTGGGTGGAGAGTTAGAGTCCCACTCTTAGTTGCCAGATCTCTTATACGATAAGCCTATACCCATGTTCTGTGTTTGTGCCTCTTATGTCTCCGTTTATTGTATTAAAACAATACAATGTTAATGATAGGGGGCGTTGTTTCCTATATGAACAAGAATGCCACTATTTTATGTACAAGATTTATGGAATGCTTCTTTTTCTTATGAAATAGATCATTATTCATGTATGTGCTAACCTTGAAATGAATTAAGCCTGCCTAGACATGAAGAGATTGAAATTTTTGTAAATGGGTAAATTATTTGTATTGAATTGCTAGTATATTTTGCCTCTGTGTTATGGAGTGGAACATGTTGATAGCGAGGAATGCATAATTCCTGTGTTGAAACACTCTTGAATGTTCTCCTTCAGAAATGGTTATTTCTATAAATGTCTTGAGTTTGTGGATTGGTCTATATGACCTGTGTGCGAAGAAGTGGATAACATGTGTGGATTAATTAATTGATTGTAAGAAAAATAATAATGAGACCAATAGGTCTTGGTTTCTAAGTTGCAGCCTCGGGTGGATGGCATTCTTATAATATATATATATATATAATTTATATATTATATATATAATATATAATATATATATATATATATTATAAATATATATAAATATATAATATATAATATTATATATATATATATATATGCTCTAAGTTTGGTCAAGATGTTATTCACCAAAATTATAACGAAGGGCTTAGGGGCCAATTGTTGTGTACACTATGCAAATGGTGTTTACGTTCACTCAAAAACTCAGTTCCATGGGTGTTCGCCTTCAGTCACATGAAGAACCATGTGACAAGGAGGGAAGGAGATAGGACTAAGTGCCAAGGCCTGCTGATTGGTTTAACGCTCCTGGTCATAGAGTGAGGCGCAAAGTGATGGAGCCATTGTGGGAATGGATTATCCTTTGTAGAGCATATTATTGAGAGGGTTGGTCACATGGTACATGTGACCTGGATGGAGTGCTTTGGAGCATGCACAAATCGATGATAGATCATAAATGCCAATGGATGGTGGGGATCCAAAATTTGACCCCCCCTCCTTCTCTGTACCAAATGAGGTTGAGCCCCTACATACCTTTAATCAGGCATAAATGAGACAGGGCATTGGATTCAAGTGATGGAACCTATAGTGGAATCGTGAACATGGACCCCCTTGGTGACGTCATGGGGGGGAGGGGGTACACTATCAAATTAGAACCGTTGAATGGTTGAATTCCCTCTATCATTAGATCAATACATTTAAGAGTGATGACATCACCCACACCGCATTCCTCAAAGATTTTGGATGGAGTACCTAGTGGAACCGTGAGGGTCAAGGTCCCATATGACGTTGTGTGTGGCCCTGTTTAGTGGGATAAGCACTGTGTGGTGTGAATGTGTTGGTGAATAGGAAAAAGGGGTTGCGAGCTTCATCAAGAGGAGTATAACAACACGTAGCCTAGAAGATCATCCTCAAAATTTTAGCGGGGAGCAGTGGTGAGACTTCTTGGGATTTAACTCCTAGGGTGGTGTCGCCATGGAGGGCTTGCACCTGGTTGGTCCATGTGGACCATAGAAATGAGATTGATATGTGATCCCAATATAAATGGGTCAACAACTGTGTGGAATTACCACATGGGTGGTGACATGTCGAACGACTAGGATAGCCACGTGGGCACCCCGTGACATATTAAATGACATGGAACTATTCGATAGGCTAGCTTTAAACAACCATATTATTTGATCCAAATGTTGAATCAAAGAAAATTTTATATCATTGGAAAGGTCTGGACGAGATGGACACAATGACATTATCCATTTTAACTTTTAAGGAAGTCAGAAATGGTCAACAAAATTGGTTCCCATTTCCATAACTGGACCTTTGAGATTGGGTCAACATAGTAACCGCCTCCTTCTAACCTTATTTAGGGTTGGGGCTAGTAGGGGGTATATTACAAAGTGGTATCAAAGCTTCTAGGTTCAACACTTGGATTGGAAGGGGGTTCGACACTGGACTTCGCGAGATCTAGTGAGGCCTTAAAGCCTCATGTCGAGCATAAAAAATGTATTGATTTTGTGTACTTATTGGTATATCTTATCGTGATATTTGCATGTGGCATAGTATGGATTATTTATATGGTTTACTAATGTTAATGCACTATTTGAGGTGTAATGTTGAAACTAGCAATGCACCAATAGATTTCCATCAACAAGCCAACATGATGGTGTTTATTATGTAGTTGAATTTTGTTAAAATCTAATAGTCATGTGTGTATATGACAACACATAAAATACACTAAGGCTCAAAGAGATGAAGTTTAAGGACCACATGAATAGCAAAGGGTGGTATAGTATAGAAGCAACAAACCAAAGAAATAATAGTAAAATGGTGCAGTATAGCTGCAGCCAATCACAACATGAACACAAAGAGGAAATATCAATTTAACAGTGAGGAGGGGAAGACTCTACTAATTTGATGGACACATTGAGAAGCCTAAGAGAATAAATAAGGAGTTGTAAATCTGATAATGAGAGGTTGGTCAGAGCACAAGAAAAGCAAGTTTAAGTCAATGTAGTCATACTGCAAATCTTATTAGTCCTGCAAAGGTAGACAATATGTGACTTGGGGATCATCCATAGAGACATGCACATCCCATTGGGGAAGGAAGAAAGAACCAATGGGGCGAATGAGAGTAGATCTAGAAAGAGGCACATGTTGTCCAATGAAGACATTGTGAAGGGAGGCACTTTGTTGAGCACTCCTAGAAAGAATTCAAGCACTTATGAGCAACAATACAAGGACACTCATAGAAGATCACATCATTGTCACTATCATCAACATCACCATGGGATAAAAAGAGAAAGATAGTATATATTAGAGGAGTTTAAAAAGGCCAAGACTCCTACCTTTGATGGCGAAATGAAGAAATCAAAGGATGTCGAAGCCCGACTATTGGGAGTGAAGAAGTTTTTTCGAATCCACGATTATTCAGAGAACATGAAAGCAAAGGTAGCCACTTTTAGCCTAAGAGGAAAGGTTGATATATGGTGGGAAGATTTGAAAAATGTAAAGGGAATAAGGGAAGAAAATTGTCCTGGAGAGAGTTTGAGGAGTATTTTAGAAGCAAATATCTATCTGAGAGATACTTTGACAACAAGGAAAAGTAGTTCTATTAACTCATATTGGGACAAGTGACAGATGATGAGTGCACCACAAAATCCCTAGAGCTGCTAAGGTATGTTCCCTACCTTGAGGAGAAAGCAAAGATTCAAAGGTATTTCAGTGGCCCGCCATAAACTTTCAAGGATAGAATCGAATTTGATGAGCCCATGAAATTAGAGGACACAATTAAAAAACTGAATCATTACTATGAGCAGTTGAGGCATAGGCCCGAATATAAATCAGATTAGAAATTCAAGGGCAATTCAAAGTTTAAAGGGAAAAGAAAAAAGGCAAAAAGGGAGTGAGTGTGACCCTTGTTAACCAAGAAAACTAATAGAAGTCCAATGCTACCAACAAAGGTTGTTCTACTCAAGATGAAGCCAAAATTTATGGGAAGGGTCCATATAAGTGTTGGAATTGTAGAGAAAATCACCTAAGGAAATATTTCCCACAACACATGCATGCTAGCTCGAAATTGTACAATAAACATGGGGCAAAGACAGTCATGGACATGGCTTAAAGCATACCCAAAATTCATGTGGTGATGGATAATTGTCAAGCTGATCATCAGGTAATGATTATAGAGATGGAAGGTATTCTACATGATCAAAACATTTCGATTATGATTGACCTTGTTTCCAATTTTAGTTACATAAGTCCCATTGTCGTTGAGAAATGCACACTAAAGAATGAAGCACACAACGAGTCTTGGCTAGTTCAACTGACCTTAGGGAAATAATAAGGGCTGAGTATTGGGTGAAGGCTTTCCTAATCGAATTAAATGGGATGTCGATAACTACGAACCTCAACGTATTACTATTGGGAACATATAGCGTATTATTAGGCATGGACTAGTTATATGCACACCGAACCAAGTTTGACTACTTTGATAAGACCATTGAATGCCTAAATGAAGTTTGAAAGCATAGAATATTGTGTTTAAAGCAAAAACCCACTTCGGTGAGATTAATTTCAGCTATGCAAGCCAAAAGAATCCACAGAAAAGGACGCCTTTTGCTTGTTGTGTAAATATCAAGTTAATCACAACACTGAGAATGATGATAGTGATATCTTAAGGAAATATCTTGTTTACATTAGTTTTCAGATGTATTCCCTAAATAAATTCTTGATTTACCTCCTCATCGAGAAGTATATTTTTCCATCGAATAAGTGCTAGGGCCAGCTCCAACATCCAAAGCTTTATATAGAATGAGCACTCTAGAATTAGTTGAGTTGAAGATACAATTCAAGGAGATGTTAGACAAGGGCTACATAAGACCAAGTATGTCTCCATGGGGAGCACCAGTTATGTTTATTAAGAATAAGGATGGCACACTCAGGTTAAGCATTGATTATAGACAACTAAACAAGGTGACCATCAAGAACATGTATCCATTGCCACATATTAATGATCTGTTCCATCAGTTAAGAGCAGAAACAATCTTCTCTAAAATTGATATGAGATTAGGCTACCATCAAGTGCGTATAAAGGATGAGGATATCCATAAAATTTTCCTTAAAATAAGGTATGGGAATTATGAATTCATGGTAGTTCCCTTTGGGCTTACCAATGCACCTGTAACTTTTGTGTGCTTCATGAACAATGTGTTGTGCTCCTATTGTGATAAGTTTGTCATAGTCTTCATTGATGACATTTTGGTCTATTCAAAGACTAAGGAAGAGCATGAAGAACACCTGGTCGCAATACTACAATTGCTAAGAGAGAAAATCTTAGTAAGTGCAATTTAATTCAGTCGTAGATTCATACTTATTATGTAGACAAATCACTCTTATGGATAAGAGCAATCTCCTTAGATTCAATGGTTGAATCTAGTAACAAATAAACATAATAGTAATTATTTCCTTGAGTTCATTCCTATTGAATTATAAGCAAGAATGTTGGAATATGAAATCCATACTGTTGAAGTCTAGAAATGTCTCTTTTTGACCATCCTTTTTGCCATCCCATTTCACTTTTCTGTTATTTTTCTGCAAAAGCCTCAACATATTAAGTTCAAGATCAATACCTACAAAGTATTAATCATTCATATTTAGATTCTCTATTTTTAGTGAAATTATGACAAAAGTATCTTGCAATTATCGAATTTTGTATATTCTACAACTAATATCTGTTTCCGCAGCAAAATCCATCATTAGATAGGTTACAACATTCCGAAAGAAGAAAGAAGATTGCCAAAATATGACATTTGGCTTCTACATGGTTAACCACCTACTGAGATTGCTTGGCAAGCTAAGTGAAATTAGAGATCTTGAAGTCAAACGATGAGTCAAACTTGGAAACTATGTGTTGTGGTTAAACACAAGAAGTAGAGAATCAAGCGAGCGGGGCACTTAGCCGTTAAAACACAAAATCTCCTATGACTTGCTTTTCCAATAGAAAGTCATAAAGAGATTGGACTCTTAATTATTGATGTCATAGGTGTAAAATTTGCTTACAGTTTATCGGCTTAAAACTCTTTCAAAGTTGTTTTTATCATTTGTATAAATAGTAGTAAGAGAGATAAAGCACACAGTAGTGGAGATTATTGCTATTAAGTTTATAATCCTTTTGTGGACAAATTGATACTATGTTCTCTTAATACAAGTTCCTGATACTTTCTAAATGCGTGCGTGAAGAATTGTTGATTGTTAAAACAACCTTGCACTTCGGGAGGGCCCCCTGTGAGCTATGAGGTTTTGCTTTAGTTTTTCATTATTGTTAGCATTAAAATTTCTTTTAAAGTTTACTTGTAGCTCTGCTTTTCATTACAGTCAGTTTTACAGGGTACTCATAAACCAAAAATATCAAAAAGAGTTTACTTATGCTATGCATTTTTGATATCATTACTTAGTTGTTTTAGCATTCAATTTCAATTTCTCTAAGTCATTTCCTCATTTACATTTAACTTATGATATGCTAAACAAAGTACATTTTAGAGGTCGATGCCCGCATTAGTAATCAGTCTTGAGTTAAAGTTTCACATTTTAGATTTCATTGTCATTCTCTTTTTGAAGCAACTTTATCTTTTGCAATCTAAATTTCATTATCACGTTTTTCATATTTGTCAATTAGCCTAAAGATTTATTGTCAGCAACTAGTGTAGAATTAGTTCAATTCCACAGTAGTACAGTTAAATTATTTTCTTTCATGTTCAATTTTCAAGCATTTCCTTTTGACAATTAGAATTAAGTGTGGATTTCTGCAATATAGATAAAATCTTTTATTTTCAAAAGCTCAGCCTAGATAGGAATCCAGATTGAAAGAACATGTGCATTGATTCTCTCCAAATTGTATAAAAATCATTCATTCATCTTTCAAATTAGTTTCATTCTTAGATCACTTAATTTACAGAAGAAATCCTAGCATATATAGAGCACATACACTTCACAAGTACACGAGTCCTGGTTGACATTTAATGAAGTAAATTAAATACAATTAATTTACCAAACATTTTGGCGCCATTGCTGGGAAGTGTATATAGGATTCCATTCTTGCATTTCATTTTAGGATTTTTTAATTTAATAAAATAGAAAAATGATAAAAAAAATTATGCATAGAGAAAGGGATTCTAGGTGTAGATTTATAACTAGAGGTATAAGTTCAACTCCAACATCACCACTCACTCCACCTAGGCCTTGTAGTGCCACACCATCCCAACATACTCACATTCCATCATTGGAAGGTAGACATAGACTTCATGAGGTGCATAGACCAGAAATCCAATCTAGAGATTCACGAACTTCTTCTACAAAAGTTGTAGTTGACGAACCTACATCCCTAATAGAAGGAATAATTTTCCTCTCTTCAACAGGAGAACAACTCCTAGGACAAGAACTAGAGGTGCCTAGTGAAGAAGAAGAAAAACCTTACTTTAACATACCATTAGTAGAGGAACCATAAGAAGAGCTAGATAATCCTATTATAGAACCTTATTAGCTCTGAAGAATCTACAATGGTAGAGGAAGGAGAAGGAGAAGTGCATAATGCAGATGGTGGTGAATTTAGGATTGAAGGTGGAAGAGGAAGAGGAGGAAATAGAGGTGGAGGTGGTAGGGGAGAATGCGATCCTTATGGATTTCCCACCTTTGATGAAGATACCACAACTACAATGAAGAACATCTCACCCTCCATTCTCCCTAATTTCTATGGTTTAAGACATGAGGATCCCGAAACATTTCCTTTTTAGTTTGAGGTTCTATGTATAACTTATGATTACTTACTTTATCCTTAAAAGTTGAAATTGTTTCCAACAAATCTTAAAGATGGAGAACTTAAATGATTTATGGATTAGGAAAACATACAATTAAAACATGGGATGAAATGGAAAATGTGTTCTTAGAAAAATACAAGGATTATTGTATGTCCCATAACCTCAAATATGAAGTCTTTAAAATGATGCAAAAAGAGGACGAGAGACTTGAAGATCTAGTACATCAAAAGAGATACTATGTATAATTTGGATGATGAAACACTAAAATCTATTTTGTTAAAATCCATCAAAGATGAATGGATTGATCTTCTGAATTTAATGGGTCAGGGAGATGTGTCACAACTTTCATTCGGAGAAATCTGTGATTTATGTAAACATATCTCTAGGGGTAAAGCTAGGACAGGAAAAAAATCCAAAAGATCATGTGCTGTCCAGAATTAATAAATCTGTAACTAGCACAATAAGTAGAGTTGAAATAGGCAATTTGCTTGATAAATTCAAAACAAATATCTTAGGGAGTCATAGCGAAAAACTAGATACCCTTAAGATACAAAACAAGCAAAAAGCTGAGATTGTGTTGACATTGTTGGACCCACCAACATGCCAAGGGGATCTCCCCGGTAAGAAGTCCCAATTATACCTCAGACCGTTTGGTGTAGGAGTCCCAATAGTGGGTCGTAAGGTAATGCCTTGACTGCGATGTCACACAGAGCAAGTAAGATAACCCTATCAGTAGCAAGGGTGTGACCACTACATTGAGTCAAGAAATTTGAATGAAAGGTTCTAACACATGGTGGGTGAGATGAGTGCGCCCCTTAGCAACCTGTAGCAGTACTCAGCTGAGAAGGGAACACACAAGCGAAGATGCCTCACATGCTGGAAAGCATATTAGTCTACAATTCAAAGTGATGGTTAAATTAACAACACATTTGCAACAAGATACGTATAATTGCATATGAAGCAGTTCATACACAAATACATAAGTTAAACAACATATATTTCTAAGCAACCAGAGTAGTCCAACTACAAGAACAACATATGCATGAAAATGTGTTGGCTCTTATTATATAAAGAAGTGTAAGTCCCAATCATATAATACATCAATGTAAACCTGCTAACCCCAATAATGAAGTGTTACAGCCACATCCGCCTGCTCCTCCAAAGAGATGAACTAGCTCCGTGTGGTGGAGAAGCCAAGGCGCATTACAATATTGTCAAAGCTTTCTTCAAGATAGTCTTAATAGAAGCTTGGCTGACCAAAAGCCCATCCAATGATTTATGAGGTACTATTTATAGCAAAGGGTGGGGTGACCCTTGACATTCCCCTTTGTGACAGTTCAACTACCCTCATGACTCCTCACCTACTCTATGATTGTTACATCCAACTATTGACACTTGACTTACACTTGACATGACTCAACATTATAATGCACATGTACTCATGTGAGACAACATGGCTTGAGAAAGCCATGCAAGACATCACTAACACTCGATCCACTGTGATGAGACCAACTCTTTGACATGCTTGTGATGGTGAAGGTGGTGAGATGATGCCAAGCTTGGTCGTCCGTGACGGTGTGCATGCACCTCATGGTGACATCTTGCTGAAGCAAACTCTTGCTTCCATTGCAATCGGTGCATTGGTTCGACTCCTCCATCCAAATCGTCTACTAACATGTGCATGGTCTTCTTGGGTGCAGCTAAATTGGCAACACACTCATGCATAGTGTCTGTGTTCATCTTCAAGTGTGTGCTGGTGGTCATGCGTATCAACTTGCCAAAGTAAATGTTTAGCTCCAATTGGACTTGCTTCTTGTCTTCGCCTTGGTGAGTGTGTTGAATGGGTTGGATTGCATGCGTGCACACAATGACATGCATGCTGCTAAATCTCTTGCATGCGATCAACAACACTGCTCACCATGTCAGCTTCGTGTCAGCTACTCGAATGGATCTTTAACTTGTATGGGAGCAGTTTCATACGTGAGTGCATGTTGCGCCCACTGTTGTTCCTGTTCCTACTGCAAATCATTCGTCTATCTGTGCAAATTCATGTTCTTCCTGAGTTGCTGCTTCAACACATGCAACTCCTTCTTTGTCTTCGCGTGATCTTCATATCGCGTTGTCACCTCATAACCTGCGTCTCCAAATTTGATTTCATTATCAGTAGATCTTCTTGATCTTGCAACTTTGTTTCGCCTCTGTGTTGCCAACAACCTTCCTCTTACATTCGTTGCATTCGCTACGTTCGCTGCATTTGTTGTGTTTGTTGCATTCATTGTGTTCACTGCATTCGCTATATTTGCTATGTCTGGTACGCTGCCTTCAACTGTTGTTCATGATTCTGCTTGTTGTGATACCTTGATGTTCTTGTTTATGAACAACTCGATATCTTCGTGAGTATGCAAGCTCATAAACATTTGATCGACTGCATCTCCAGGCATGCTCTCAACGGTGTCTTCAACTCTACCCTCTTGGAAACCATTATACTTACACTACTGAGAGGCATAGGGACACCTGCAATACCTGGAGACATGGAAACACTCATGGCAAGCAATATGTCAGTTGAAAACCAAACTGAACTTGAGAACTAACTTGTAACATACCTGTGTGACTTATCATGAAGGTTGCACAATTTTGTTTGGGAGGTTGGGAGACTCACTGCCAAGACTGCACGAGGCACAGTCTGGGCTACTAGGAGACTGACTGATTGCTAGAACTGCGCAGTGCATAATCTCGTTTGGTTGCTGACTGTTGGAATTGTGCAATACGCAATCTTAGTGAGCAATGGTTGTAGGCTCAGTGATTGCATTGTACAATTTTCTTAGCCAACAGTCACTATCCCTCAGGATTGCACAAGGCAGGCCTGGGGAACAACTATCGAGAAGAAATGTGCATTTCTGGAGAGGAAGGTAGAGCCTTCCCTCTTAGGATTGTGCAATGATGTATAGTGAGGCAGAGTCCGGGCTAAGGTTGGCCAAACTCATCGACGGGCAACTACACGCAAATGTGAATGCGAATGCATGCTGATACTGAGTGTAAGCATAAGTGAATGATCATTCATGCAAATGGTGAATGAAAAAAATCATAAAGTGGAAAAACATACATGTGGGTGAGGTGAGTCACCGAATCAACGACCGTTCGCGAAAAATAGTTTCATGCATGTTACAGCATTGAGATGTTGACGAAAACTGAAATGGTACTAGGAAAAGCTAATATACATGTAAATTACAGCAAGCGTTCAAAGAAATCAAGCAAATAATACTCATACAAGTGAAAACATAAAAAGTGATAGAAATGCAACATAAGGCATGGGAAGCGGGCTTACCCCAAAACAACTGAGCTGAATGTGCCGACTGCTCCTAGATGTGATGTGGGATGTCAGATCTATAAGTTTGATGTGAGGAATGAGCTCTGCAATGTCTGGTTGATGATTATCGATAACATCGAGGTTGTGACATGCATGGCACAATCCAAGGAAAGCGACACTTGGTGGGAGGTTTTTGAAATGATCCTTGTATGTCACCTCCACTTGCTAAACATAGATCCTTGAAACAAGGGATGCATTTGCATGCTGCCTTGGGAGAGGTAGCCCATGCATGCAAGTCTGTTTTGCTCGGTCCCGGAGGGAACTGGTCAACTCAACTGCACATGCAAGAGTCTATTCGACTGCTTGAAGGAAATGCACATTTTTGGTTGGGAGATGGGCTGACTGCCTTGAAGATTTGCGCAATTTTCAGGCAGAGCAACTGATTGCTACCCAAATTTGCACAAATCATAGGTTGAGCAACCTTACTGGGGAAATTTGCACAATTTTTGTTGGGAGTGTTGGCTGACAGAATTGCGTAATTTCTAGAGGGAAGTTTGGTTGCCCTACAGAAATGTGCAATTTTCTTGGGGAAGTTGCTCAACCTGTAGTTGGACCAAGTCTGGGTGAACAACCTGAAAGGGGAATGCATCAAGCTGTGCTCGATAGGGTGCCTTTGTGCATGAGAAACATTGAAGCTTGTGTACTTGATGAAGCAAGACAAGATGTTGTGAAAAGGCTAGCAAGGAGGCTCCAAAATGGGCTACGACAAAATTTTGGAGGGTGGTTGTAGCCACTACAACACTTGGTGACACACTGGTAGAACTCCAGCTCTCTGAATGGACCTTGTTCATGAAAAGCAAGTCTAACACCTCTGGAAGTATTGTTCAGTTCTCAGCTCATCTTGGTTTCACACTCACTTGATTGTAAGATGTAGCATATGCCAAAATCTTGGTCGACTGACACACATTCCAAGCCAAGGAAACACAGTTGTTTTGATTGGGTTGAGGGGTAGATAGGTGCACAAGTAGTATAGTAGTCAGAGTCTTAGTTTCATCTCTCGTGTTTCTCCATTGTCGATAGGCCTGGACAGTACCTCGGTGGAGTCACATAGGAACATAATCATGGCTCCACTGCCAGCAAGCCTGGTCAGTACCCCGACGGAGTTACTTGCATCACCTCTCTGTGCAGGAATCCTTTCTCTTCTTTCACCTTTTTCATTTTTTTCATTTTGCTTTTTTTTTTTTACTTTTCATTTTTTCAACTGTGCATAAAACTTATTCATTTTAGAGGCGGAAGAGGGATCCCAACTTACTGAGAGGAGAAGAGGTTTTTCCAGCAGAGAAGTAGTTTATTATATCTATGATGTGCTTGTTAAGAATCCCCCCTCACCTTACTCTACTTGACTTAGGTGACAAGGGTTAACCCAGAAACAACCGACTACAAATGGTGACACTAGTTAGTGCGCAAGCATTGTGTTTTCACCAAGGTTCACTTCGAACAATATGTATTTTCCTTTGACGCATCATGGAATGAAAGTAACAAGTTATTCATACAGCGGCAAGATGATAGATAACCAAGTAGTGATAGTTGTACAGGCCCTCTTGTACTTCACCCTGCTCATTTCAAGAGTCATACATGGTTTCATGCAAAATTAACCTATGAACGAAACAAACGAACTAACAAACATCAAAGCAAAGAAAAAGCAGAAGTAAAAGTGAAAGCAAAGCAAGTAAGCAAACACGCAAGTAGACAAACAAGCGAACAAAGTGAATAAACAAACAAGCATGCAAGCAAACTAACTGAAAGCAAACACTACTCCTACTATTACACTAACAGTGCGTGGGCCTGATCACGTGAAGTGATATTTCCAATGCAGCCACCGGTGCATTGGTTGACCCATGTTGGTGAAGGCTTGGTCCGTGAGCAACCTAGTTGTGTGAACCAGCAAGCAAGAAAGATATAACAATGAAGACAACCACACTTCGTGTTTGATAGTGCCCAGAAGACATAAGTGAGTGCAAGTGCATGACAAAAAGTTCGTGGACTTATCATGGTGCTGTGTGATACTGCATGCAACTTTGAAGCACAAGCAAACTCTTGACTGAGACATGCAAGCAAATGAAAGAAACAAAGATAAATTGCGTCGCACACGTGTGCTTGCAATATAAGATTCCTCCAATGCATGAGCGATGGGATCATGCAGTTCGAGTGTAGGAGATGTGATATGTGTGTGAGATGGATCTTCAATGCACACAGATGAGTGATGAGGAGCCTTGGGTGATTGAACAATTTCCTGATTGGAAATGAGACTAACCCAAGAGAGCGAGGGCTTGACATAACCATCAGCTCGGGTTGAAGTGCTTCGATGGTCTTGGGTGTTTCAACTTCATCATTGGGTAGATAATCATAAACTAGTGGCTTCGAAATGTCAACTGTGATAGAGTCATGATCGTGATCAAATATGGAAACAAATGGATCATGACCGCCACGATGTCAATGAATTCATCGGCATCCTCATGGTCAGATGAATCAAATAGAGGGGTAGATGAAAAGCGAACAAACTCATCCTCTATATTTCAGGAAAAGACAGATGAAAGATCAAGTGGATTTTCAATGAATAGCTTATCCTCTCTGTTGTCGAATGATGGACCAACATCCGGTGAGTCCTGTGAGTGATCAACAATGGGTGCATCCATGGATGAAGACACACATGTGAAATCATGGATGGCAGGTTCACCAAAGATGTTAGGAAAGGATGGAGGGGGCTCGGACGGAAGGGAGTCATCATTCGTTGAGTGTTGATGCTCAAGCTCCCACTCATACTCTTCATGAATGATAGTGTATGTTGGTTGTGTAACTCCAACTCCATCAATGGATTGTTCCTCATTCACAACAAGTGAAGAGTCTAGAATGGATGAACACAAGGCAACATCATTCAGAGGAACACCTGAGTGTGAAGACGAAGATCGTAGAACATAATGCATATGAGAACTCAAAGGACTCACAACCAAATCTACGTGAAAATTGAGTGAAGTGATGTTGGGAGGATGTGAAAATTGAACAGTTGTGTGAGCATGATCTTCAACATCACTGGGCAGTGGTGGAGTTGTTGAATGAGAGGGAGGCGGACATTCAGTCGAGACAGTGCTCACATCCACATGAGATTGCACAGCTCCATCAACGAAGAATGTTGAGCAAGGCTTGATCTCAAAATCCCTCTTCGGATGGGAAAATTTCTTAAGGCAATACTCAAACCGGTCCCAAAGATAAGAAAATTTCATCTGGCTCCTCGAAGTTTGAAACTGCAAGTCACAAAAGCGCTGCCAAAAATCAATAACTGCTTCATGCGGAGCCCTCTATTGCTGTAACAATTTTTGGTCAAGATGGTTTGGATCAAAATGATAGAAAGTGTCTTCAATAATATCAAAAAAGTGCTCATGTGAGTGCATGTTGTCAGCTGGTAGGCTGAGTAGTCATCTACATGGAGATTCACGAAGTGTGTATGCAAGCAGCAAGCTGGCCTATTCCTCAAAACACCCATCTTCCTCATGAAGCATGGAAATAAAGTCATGTAAGTACTCAAGCCAGGCCACTTCACCTTCACCATCATATGTGAAAGTGGACAAGAGATAAAAAAACTCCCCTATGATGGAGACATCTTCACGATTCGAAAACCATCGCGGGGGGAGAAGAGTGCAAGAATCCATGAAAGTTATGCAAAGGTTCAAAACTAGATGAGAGGACACAACTTGTCATCTAACCCTCCTTCTAGCGCCAGAAATGTTGATGGTGTTGGACCCACCAACATGTCAAGGGGATCTCCCCGGTAAGAAGTCCCAATTAGACCTCAGACCATTTGGTGTAGGAGTCCCAGTAGTGGGTCGTAAGGTAATGCCTTGACCGCGATGTCACACAAAGGCAAGTAAGATAACTCTGTCAGTATCAAGGGTATGACTGCTGCAGTGAGTCAATGAAGGTCAATGAAAGGTTCTAACACATGGGGGGTGAGATGAGTGCGCCCCTTAGCAACCTGTAGCAGTACTTAGCTAAGAAGGGAACACACGAGCAAAGATGCATCACAAGATGGAAAGAAGATAAGTCATTAATCCAAAGTGATGGATAAACCAACAATACATCTGCAACAAGATTCATATAATTTCATACGAAGCAGTTCATACACAAATACGTAAGTTAAACAAAGAAGTGTAAGTCCCAATCATACAATACATACATTTAAACTTGCTAACCCCAACAGTGAAGTGTTACAGCCACATCTGCCTGCTCCTCCAAAGAGATGAACTATCTCCGTGCAGTGGAGAAGCCAAGGCCCGCTACAATACTGTCCAAGCTTTCTTCAAGATAGTCTTAATAGAAGCTTGGCTGACCAAAATCCCATTCAATGAGTTATGAGGGACTATTTATAGCAAAGGGTGGGTTGACCCTTGACATTCCCCTTTGTGACAGTTCAACTACCCTCATGACTCTTCGCCTACTCTATGACTGTTACATCCAACTATTGACACTTGACATGACTCAACATAACAATGCACATGTACTCATGTGAGACAACATGGCTTGAGCAAGCCATGCAAGACATCACTAACACTCGGTCCACTGTGATGAGACCAACTCTTTGACATGCTTGTGATGGTGAAGGGGGTGAGGTGATGCCAAGCTTGGTCGTCTGTGATAGTGTGCATGCACCTCATGGTGACATCTTGCTGAAGTGAATTATTGCCTCCATTGCAACTGGTGCATTGGTTCAGCTCCTTCATCCAACTTATCTCCTAACATGCACATGGTCTTCTTAGGTGCGACTGAACCGGCTGTTAGTGTCGGTCTTGAGCCCTCCATCGGTGATCAAAAGCTCTTTGCATGTGCATAGGTAGGTGTCTCATCAGTATCAGTTTTTCATCCCGTTAGGCATGCCATAAAACTGATGGAGGAGCTGGTCCTTGTTCCCTTCTTGGCTTTGCTGGATCAGATCATATCATTTAAATGAGCTTGTGTTACACTTGTTTTATTTTTGTCTTGAAATCCCAAGTCTTAGGTCTAGGGTTTTGGTCAAAAATCACAGTAAGGTCATGAGTCAAAGGTCTAATAGTCCCCAACAAGCCGGAAGGAGGTATGTAAATATGTTCCATTGATATTTTTTCATCAGGTACAGCTCATTTATACCTTGGATTTAAAAACCCTGTTTTTAAACCCAAGGTCATGTGAAATTTGCAAAAAATAAGGAAAATTTTTAAAATTCTTCAAAATGCCGGCAATAACCCTGGTCTCCTCGCCAGAGTCCATCAGATGGTCAACCTGCAAAAAGAACGGAGTTAAATCACTCAAAAGATCAAATTCAGGACAAAGTGAACTCAAAACAGTGTTAAAAGTGAATGTCAAAACAAAAACATTAGAAAGTGGGTTTGGTAAGTTAATTTTTTCAAATTGGGCCTATAAAGAGTAAATTTCCCTCTAAACAACCTCATTATGCATTTGAGAGCTTGCAAAATGAGTGAGAGGTCAAAAGAGGTGAATTGCAGAAAGTTGGAGTCATTCTTAGGGGCGCGACCACTCAGGCTTAGTGCGCGACTAGTTGGGTGGGGCGCGACCACTCAGCGACCCCTCTGCAATGCATTTTTCTAAAGGTTGCGACCACTCAGGTGGGGTGCGACCACTCAGAGCAGGGGTGCGACCACTCAACCTGTCTTCTACAGAACCACTCCAAATCGACTAAATCGCCCTCTTGCTTGCTCAATTGATCGAGGTATTCTTCTAGGGTTGATGTTTTTTCAAGGCCCACTTCAGATTTGCATGAGATCATCCGACAGAGAGAGGCGGAAAACCGCTTGTTACAGCAGAAGCTCAACATGGCCCAATGGACAATAAACTATCTTGAGCAGCGCAACAAGCAACTTGAGGATGAGAAAAACTTGGATGAGCTGTGGAAGATTCGAAGTGATCGAGTCATCAACCGTAGGAGGCCCGGTGACTTCCTGCCCAAGGAGAGGGAATCCATGCTTATCCAGGTGAATACACACTTAGAGAGGTTGTTGGCAAAGGCTAACCAAGAAAAGAAGCTGCTAAAGAACATGAAGAATCATTATTGGGCAAGGATGCATGTTGGTAAGGCAAGGATAAAGATTCTTCAAAGGAGGTTGACCGAGGCTCTCAAAGGGAGGAAGAAGACCAACTCGCTCCGTATCTTGGCTGAGGCCTCTCTCACTCACCATGATACTCATTAGCCTCCTCCTAGCAGCAAACCCAAGAAATTTTGAGAGTTTTGAGGCATTTTTGGCATTTTTAAGAATTTTACAGGTTTTGGCCATTTGAGTGGTCTCACCCCGTGCACGACCAGTCATGGGGACAGATCAGAACGGGGAAAACTCTAAATTTTTGGAATTTTCATGCAAAAATACACTTGCCTATGGATGGGTTTCAGATTTTATGAAGATTTGGGCTCCCAAAAGCTCAAAATACATGCAAATTTTGACTTTCTACCCCTTTTTTGAGTTGCAGAAAGCTGCCTTGGGAGAAATGACGTTTGAGGGGTCAAATCAACTCCAAATTCAGAAATTCCAGTGGGGTTGGAAAGTAGACTCACAGAACTTTCCAATGAGCTATCTTGCACCTGATTTGGACACTAGGAAGGCCCTCAAACAGAGCTGTCACTGTGCGCGACCAGTGAAAGTGAGGGGCGCGACCACTCAGGGAAATTTGCTTGTTTTGACCAGTTCAGCCAGCAAAACACTGTTTTCACCTTGGTTGACTCTTGAGGCATGTAAATGATGAATTTTTGTGTAATTTTCATGGCACTTAGATACTTTTACTCTCCTTGAACACTTCTAGAAGTTTCCTTGATGTAAATGGTAAATATTTAATGCATGGATAGGTTTTCTAAGTTTTAGAGGCAAGTTGTTTTGACTGCCTATTATCTAGTGATTAGTTTAGAATTAGTTGAAACAGCTCCTAGGTTGAGCTCAACCCCTAGAGGTGGGGAAAGGACTTAGATCTTCTATATTATGCCTTCTCTTACTCATTTTCATGGTTGGACTCTTGAGGGAGAAGCTCTATTGTATTTTTTGACTTGTATCTCTGCAATTTGAGGAAAAGGAAGGCCAGGGTTTTGCAGACATCATTGTGGATTCTTGTGGATTATTGTGCTGATGGTGTGTTTCCTACTTGTCATTATAAGAGTGTTTATGTGTTCCATCTCTTATTCTATTGCTGCTAATTAAACAAAAGAAGTGATAAAGTTTGAATTCATGCATGCCACGCTCAGCTTTCAATTTTGTTTAATATTTATGTTTTCCACTATCTAGAGAGGATTCAAAGTCATTGTTTGCCCTCTTTAGCCTCTCTTCTTTTCTCCTTGATCATCCATCTCAGCTAAAGGCATCAGCACAAACTCCTACCTTGCCCCAAAGACCCACCTGCAAAAAATTGAGCTCAATCCCCGCACCCTGAATTGCACTCCCTCCAATTGCCACCAAAAACCTCAAAAAACTTTAAATCA